>VDFB02365360.1:73803-217141 GCA_007258455.2 Sequoia sempervirens
CGAGGTCTTTTTCAAAGAAGTTTTTAAACTACATGGACTCCCCCGAAACATTGTGAGTGACTGACACAGTCGGTTCCTCAATCTATTTTGGCAAGAGCTATTTAAACTAGTGGGAACAAAGTTAACCCCCAGCACTAGCTATCATCCACAAACCAATGGGCAAACTAAGATCGTTAACAAATGGTTGGAAGGTTATTTAAGGAATTATGTTATAGGACAGCAAAATGCTTGAATCAAATGGCTTCATTTGGGGGAACACTGCTATAATACCACCCACAATATGTCTATAGGAATGAGTCCCTTCCAAGCATTGTATGGATATACAACATCTTTTGGAGACCTGATTCAATCAGGAAGGCGTGTGCAAGGAGTTAAGGATTTCGTACAACAGAATATGGATATCATAAATGCACTTAAAGACAACCTCCACCAAGCTCAAAAGCAACAAAAGGTATATGCAGACAAGAAAATAATTGAATGAACATTTGAGGCTAGAGATTTGGTCTTTTTAAGGTTGCAACCATATAGGAAGTCATCACTCAAAGTTAGTGGGACAAAAAAAGTTAAACCCCAGTTCTATGTACCATATAAAGTACTAAGAAAGATAGGGGAAGTGGCCTATGAGTTGGAACTCCCTACAAATAGCCGAATTCAAAACGTATTCCACATATCCCACCTCAAGAAAGTCTTGGGGCAACACATTGTACCTTGTGCAAAATTGCCACCACTTGATTACAAGGGTAAACTGATCTTGGAGCCAGAAGTGATCCTTAATGTACGGGAGAAAAGGCTAAGGAACAAGACTATTGAAGAGTATCTTGTCAAATGGAAGGGCCTACCTACCGAAGATGCAACTTGGGAGGGAGCTGACATATTTGATCATCTAAATCTTAAGTTGCTTGAGGACTGTAAAGACCCTAGCCGGTGGTTTATGATTTTTTTCTTGGTTTTGGATTTGCTTTGAACTGATGATTGTCACTGTTTGTTTCAGGTGAACGTAGTTTGAACTTGCAAGTGTAAATATTCAAGACAACATTGGCACTCCACCATTATATTGGCAACTAAAAGGCAACAATCATTTACTGTCCCAAAATTCACTGTCAATTTGAAGCTTAGAGAGACTCTAGAACAACTCGGAAATACGTGAATAACAAGTGACAAAATGATGTAGGTTTCTGGTTTTAACTGCGACAGATTTTTACAATATAGTGCTGCTCAGAACTTCAAATCAGACCTTTTACAGACTCAGAAATAATATTTAAAATGTAGCAGCAATGATAAAAGATAATTTCTGTTCATTAAATCTCTCACAGAGACATTGCATTTACAGCTGGGAGTACATTTCAGATTCAAATATATTCAAAGAGACTCCCAATTAGTCGAGTATAAAAACTGGAAATGATTACCTAATGGCTCAGAACTGTTAGGAGTCTGAAAGAAAACCCTTGTCACATAACACCAGCATTAATGAAGAGATTATTCTACTTCAAAGACTTGAGTTTCATACTGGTTATGACACATAAATATTATGGCGACTGTAGCAGCATTGACAACATGATATTCTGACTATTACAACACAAAAGATACAGAATCAGCAGCTAACATTAATCGACCCAGCCAGTACTCTTCACAACAGATTTTGTAGTGACCTCACATGTATTTTAATGGCAAAACGTATGAGAATTACCAGACCTGGAAATATTATGGCGCTCTCAACCTCGGAATGCATGAGCCGTCCTCAGAAAATCAGATACCTGTGTGACAGCGAACTAAAACTCTTTCTAACTAACGTTTTTTTCCTTGTACAGGGGCGCACACAGCTATAATACTCCTGTCACCTCTCCTAAGCTTCAAAGATGACCACGGCCCAGCAAAAGCTAGCTTCAGCAGTCGTTTTTACTCAAGGAGTCACGTCCTTCTGTTTGCTGTTTAGTTTCCTCAACATCTCAACTTGGGCAAGGGTTTGTTGCTTGAAATGCTGTGCCCAACCTTAACTACAAAGCCACGCCCACAAATCTGAAGCTCACACTCCCAAACTCGTTTTTCTACAGGTGCAAAAACTCAATATATTATGACTTCGAAAATCTGATGAGAACCATATTTTTCACTCCACCATGGTACAAACAACTGCGAAAATGTATTCCTTTCCAAGGTCTTCGATGTTCCAGCTAGGGGTGGTATTGCACACCCGAACCTGGTTGCAAGGTCCTTCAAACCCTACTGAGGAAGCTCGCCAGTTTGCCCGTGAAAAATGTTCATTCAAAAAGTGCGTTCAAAATATAAGCTTCTTCAATATAACCCAAGATGCCCGATAAAGTGACTCTTTTCTTTTTAATTTTCCATTCCATTGATAAGTGACTTTATACAAGGTATTTTCATAAGTCACTTTATGATTTTTCACTATTCAAAATATAAGTGACTTTTTATAAGGTAATATTTTAAATATTTCATAAGTCATTTAAGAACATTTTCACAAAGTCACTTTAAAAAGTGATTTAATTAATTACTCAATATCACTTTATGAGATTGATCTGAACTTAGAAAATTATTAAGTAATTAAATAAATGATTCCCTCAACACGTCATTAGTCTAGGGAATTAAAAGGCTAAGCGACCTCTTGAAGGGCTACTAAGAAGGGGACATTACAAGGACAAGCAAATTTGGGAGCGGAGGAGTGGCATGCCCTGAATTTGTAATGCCAAATATGGGATGTTGAAAAACAAATAACAAAATCAAATAAATATCAAAATATAAATATAAGGAATTGTCATTTAACTATTATTATCATAGATAATATTATAATTATAGTATAAATATCATAGATAGAACAATAGATATTATTATTGGTAATTATTATAATACTAATAAAGTAAGTCACAAAAAAAATAACAATAAAATCTATTGATGACTAATTAAATAAACAAATAATTATTGCAAGTGTTTATATCAAGAATCGGTCCCTATATAATCATAAGAGGCACTACCTGCAACGAATGGATTATGTTAAAACAATGATACAATCCTTAGTAAAGAATCGGTTCCAAAAAGGGGCAATGACTACATTGAAATGACACATCCCTAGTCAAGGAATGGGTATGACTCTTGGTAGATCGGGTTATAAAAGGAAGACTAGTCAAACCAAATAGGCATCGATTGGAAAATAAGGAAAGGATAGAGCAGCCAACATAACTTAATCTATCAGTATTAATTCTTTATGATTTCATAAATATGAAACCAGTGCATCAATTAGTTTAAATTATTTTCAGAATTATAAATTAATATATACTGTGGTAGGATATTAATAGAGGATGATAACATATCATTTAAAATGATTCATGCATATTAACTTATGGTAACATATTCATAGTTCATTATATATTACTAATATGATTATTGCAAATACAAATTCAATTAGTTTATAGGGAGCCCAATCATGAGGAAATGGAAGGGGATGGAATGATGAGGGAATTAGAATCCTCACTAAATAGGCCAACCCATATGAATGGCATGTGCCACATGAGGTCAAGGAGGCTAAGATTCCCCTTCAAACTCCCCCCTCTTCCATGATCCCCCATGATTGAGCATCCTCAAGGTGGAGTAACAATCAGATTAATGAATTTACATTAGAATTATTAATGTTAAACCATGATATACTATTTGTTAGATGATTGTTGTAATTGATTTCTAACTTGTCAGTAGGGATTAAATTGAGACAAGGTACTCTCTAAATCCGCTATTTGCTTGGAAATTGATAATTTAGAGTAAAACTAATATAATCCCAATTATGGACATTACAAAATGAGATAAACAAAGCAACAAACTACAAAGCAAGATAATAAGCGTGGAAAGTTGGGTATTGGGAATCATAGACTTTAGGACTATGATATTTAAAGTATTGTTGGTTTAGACGTTAGGAATATGATATTTATTGTAAGACGATAGATTTTAATTTTTTCTTTTTAAGAAAACAATATATTTGTATATGGGATCTATATATAGGGTCCCCTTCCCAACTACAACATACCATCCAACTATAACAAAAGCAAGAATAAAGAAAGACTACGTTAACAACCCTTACCAGTGTGTGGCAATAGCGTCTTAACACACTGTGTAAACATACAACTCAACATGCCAAAAAACAGAAACTATGTTCTTCACAGACATATCAATAAATAGTTTTACTATCTCCAAACCATGCACCTCCTCCCATATGACCAAAGTTCCAGCGCTTATAGGTCCTAGTAAAAAACCTAAACTGAACATTGGTTTCAGGTTCACTTTTGCTTCAAGGGGTTCTCTGCCATCTTCAATAGGCCATGGAATTTTAGACCATGCATTGTAAAGAACTCAACTTAGATTGTACATAAAATTCATGCCATTTTTAAATTCTCAAACTGAAAATGTATAGTGACAGTAAATCACAAGCAATATGGAACTTATGAAATTTTATTAATAGGGTGAAATGCTTCACATATTTTGTTGCATTTCAAGAACATAATGTTCCATCAGCATACAATGATAACAATTATTGTTGCCTTCAGGAAGCCCTGTTAATATCCCAATGGCATCAACCTTTTCTTGAAGAATTACACAGGCACAAACTTAAATAGAAATCTCTTCATCTGAAAAATTGCCTCTCCTGGCCCACGCGTCCCTGCATCAACACATAATCTCTGCTCCCAATGGCTGGTGAAATTTTGCAATGAAGTCGAGTCTGATTTAGCAAATGGAGGACTGAATAAGCTAACACATAAACCACCCAGTGAGGCTACGCACCTGGGTGAAAGAGTTGAGCACCTACGCTCTCAAACTCAGTCATACATAAATCCATTTTTTGTGATAATACAAATGAGGAAATAAAACTCTTTTTATAGACTTGCAAGTCGCGTCCTTCCTTAACTGGTCCTCAGATGAAAATAGAAGGCTTCCAAAAAGAAACGTGCCCAAACTCAAAATAGAAGGAATTTCAAATTTGAATTTCAAAAATTGGCGCTTCATAGAAGGTCTGCCAGATAGTGAGTTATTTTAATTTCTATTTATTTATTAATTCATTTATTTATTTAATTATTTAATACTATTGTTAAATTAAAGATTATTATTATTATATTATTTTCAAAATAGATTAAAAAATGTTTTTTTCGTTTCGCTGGAGATATGTCCCAAATCAGGGACATGACAGTCCTCTCGCCTCAGAAATTGCTTGTCCCCAAGCAATGACGGCTCTTGGACAATCAATCTTGTAAGGCTAGAGTTCCAATTCATTTTGCTTGCAAGCTTCTTGTTCAGCAGTAGGACTTGTTCCATAAGGAACTCAATGTCTTCCTTGTAACTAATATACCAACTTCTCTAGGTCTCCAATTCCATTCCCTCATGTGGAGAATTTATGTTAGGCATTTGCATGTCATCAAGTTTAACAGCATACAATTTTGCACCTGCAAACTTTGCCTTACTTTGAGTTAGTTGATCTATTTGTGTTGTTTGCTGAGAAGACAAGTTTGGAGATTTCCAAAAGATTGGCAACATTTGTGAAAGATTCCTATGAATGGATATATTTCTTCCTTCTTTGTCTAAAAGAGCCCCATCAACATGACTCGAACCACTTTGGTTTGCCTTTTCATTCTTCATATTTGTTCCTTTATCAGAGTGAGAAGGCAAAACCATAGACATGAGTTGTGAATGAGTTATTAAGTATGGTTGACTCGAGACACCCATCCTGTCATCTCCTTTACATGTACTAATGAGCTCCATAGAATCTAGATTAGAAATAGTAGTCATAACAGCATCAAATTTCCTTTCAATGGAATGCTCTTGAACTTTGTAGATATCAAGTGGGTCTCCAAAACTTATGGGGTAGACATCATGTTTAAAAATCTGCACTAGACTCTTCATTCCAGTCAAACTTATGGTTAGTCCTGGACTTGGAGGAACAGGAATTGTAAAGCCTTGATGGGCCTGGGTATCTTCATTCCAAAATTGCCTAGCCTTTCTCCTATATCGTTTCCATGAGGAGAATCTAATAGCACAAAAGTAGATGAGATTGACTATTGAAGTTCCTGTGTTTGTACACAATAAATTTGAACAGTCCCATTACTGTTAGGAACATTCTCACTTGTAGCTGTAAAGCTCAAAATTGATATTGCTACAAAAAATTCTGCCAGATAGTCCACAGTCCACACTAAAAGCCATAGACTTGGGATTACTTTCAGCATGTCCTACATGAAGTTTATTTATTTTTGTGTTTTCCAATAATATTATATTGGCTCTGGCCCCAACTAAGACTTGATTAAAAAATGCATCTTCATCCCTCAACTCTGATAAGCTCAATAGTTTGAATACATTGGCACTCCCAATGAGAATGGATGCAACTTTCTCAAAGTGCTTCTCCAGATTTGAGACCGTTGGATCGTCAAACTGCAAAGAATCCTGATGAATTCCAATATCTAAAACTTCAACTTATTGCAAAGCTTCCTAAACAGACCTTGTATTATCAACAAATGCTTCTTCAATCTTTGGCTCATTACACTACAATTAACTTTTCTGAAATTTGGGACCTTCCTTTTCCTTGAATATCTCCATAGAATCTCCATCAACTCCATTCAAAATATTCTTAGCCTGGCTATCTAAAGACTTATCTAAGCATAGCTTCTTGCCAAGCTTCACCTTGTTGCCCTTTGGAAAATGAAGTGATATTTCAGAATTTATTAGAAGCCTGTCCAGCTGACTAAACTCTTGATGCAACTCAGACAAAACCCTCTTGTTGGCCTATGAAGTAGATGTAGTAGCTAGCTTGAAAAGCCTACTTGTTGCTTCCATTGTTAGCGCAATGGTTCTGAGATTCTACAACTTGAAATCAATATGCTTGCCCACCTACCTCAAACTAATTAGATTTCAACCATATTTTAGAAGGCAGTCAAAAACACTGATTTTTATTCTCTGGAGAAAGGCATCATCAGTTGCTTTTACCAAAATTGCATAAAAGGGCTCCATCAAGAGTACAAAATTTTCCACATGAGGAGGAAGAAAGTCCTCAATCTCATTCAGATAAACGTCTGCAATATAAAAATTCATTCCATGGGATAGACATTTCTCAATAGTTAGAAATGTTTGTTTTATCAAATTCTTCATGAAACTTTGTATCAGCTCAAGATTCCAACAACTGATATTGAGGACAATAAACATGTGATGAAGCAATTCCTTGAGCAATTGATAGAACTTGTCCAACTGCAAATCATTGATTTCAAGCCATGCTTGTCTTAATGTCATAAGGAAAACTATAAAATATTGTTGAGATAACTTCAAATCCAGGTTTTCAAGAAGCAATAAAAAGTTTTCTATCAAATCTCCCTATACACAATGGTTCTTTGCATGCCACAAGCAGAAAAATAGACCCTTCCATATTTTCTTCATATCCCCTTCTTTAACAATCTCCTGAGCTGCCAACCATGATTTCAACAATGTAATAGCCCTGACTTGTGTCTACTTATTATCATGGGCTAATTTCTTTGTAAATTTTATTTTATGGTGGAAAGAGTTCTCATTTGTCTGACCTATGAAATAACCAATCCCTTCATGCCGGTCCTTCACCATCTCAACATTCATTTCTTGGAATTCAAACATTTTCCCCTTTGATTGAAAATCTCCAGAAACCATGGCCATCATTTCCCTGGGTTTGGATTTAATACGTCGATTCCTTCCTCCCGAAGCTTGTTGATCTCTACTTTGTCATTCCATAGTGTCCTTCATTTCTTCCAAATCTCTAAGGCTGATGCTTAGTTCACCCTATCCTATAGCTGCCCTCTGTATGAAGTCTTCAAGGGTACTCCTTGTGCCATCCATCTTAGACAAGGTTTGAACCTCCACTTCCTTAGTCACCTTTAACTGATTCTTCCAATCCTCCTCAAGAGTATTCCAAAACAATGAGTTGTTAGAATGTATATAAAAATCTGATTTGACTTTGTACCTTTGTTGACCCTTAGTTGGCTTCTCCAAATGCTCTCGTGCAACATATCTAGTTGTACCTCCCTTGCTTGTTTCTTCAAGACCATTTTCTTCTTTGAGGGATCACCATCAAAGCATTGAGTAGAATCTTTGACCACATGAATCTTCATAGCTATGACATCTTGATCCTCCATATGATCCCCCAATGTCAAATCAATCTTATCCACCCCTCTTAGCTCAACATCATATGCATGGACAACCTTTGTCTCGAATATATCCAAACCATGACACAAAGGCAATGAAGTAATATCAAATGAAACCATAACTCCTTGATATGAACTCAACACGACGAGTTTGGTGTCTTCTTCAGTCTTCTCATACTCCTCGAAACCTTGTTTCTTGCAATCAATCAAATCCTCTTTGTTTCGGGTCTCCAAGCATTTCTTTGAAGTACCATCAAGTAACTCTTGTGTCTTCACAAGGAAAGATTATTGCTCGTCCTTATGATACTCTTCTATCTCCTGTTCATGTGTGGATGACAAACTATTGTTCAAAATCACAACCTCAGAATCATCATACCCCATTATAGTGTTCTCTTGTACCTCCCTTTGTGATTATGGCTCTGGCTCTTTAGTCCTTTCCTTGGCAATTATTGAATCTTCCTCTTCTTTCTTCTTTCACCTTATGTAGTCATAGAGTCTTTTTTGCGGTGGTCAGACTCACATGCTCTCATGTATGCATCGAGGGGAATGCAAGCCTTGGCATCATCTGACAAGCCTTGATATTCGTTCAAAACTTCAAACACCTCATACTCAAGATCTATGTCCTTTAACTGGGGTCCTGATTTGTGGCAGGTTATTGTAGCAGTGAGAGTCTGCATCGTTTGTATCTGCATCTGATTTACTTGATCCTACTTTTCTATGAAAGATTTGATCTTGTTGGCGTTTAAATTAGCACCTCTGGAGTGTTATTTGTAAACGGTCAGCTATTGCAAGTGTGTTAGTGTTTGCTTCTTCAAATTGGGAGGGGAAGACCCCTCTTATTGTCGATTTATGCGTAAATGAAAGGTATAAAGTAAGTAAACTACTATCCTATCTTTTTTACTTAGTGGTAGGACACAAGGGTGCATAAACACAATGTGTTGTAGCTAAGTTTTTTCTCTGGTTTCGACAGATCTTAACTACGACTAAGCTGGCTTTTAATCTATCATATATCCTCAAGATTAATAGAGCATGAGGGCATAGGAGCGTGAATGGGTGGTTCAATCTCTTGGTCGAATTAGTCTCTCAGAATGCATCCAAAGGCTCTGAACTCCCGGATTTGTACTGAAATAAAATTCACACAAGTAATCCTTACGGTAACTTATATCTCAGGATTCCCAAGGAGGTACCAAGACCTTTCGAAGGTGTAGGCTGAAAAGTAAGTTACAAGAAACAACAAAAGGATGATAATCTTATCTCCTAAATTCCCAAGGATGCACCAAGGCCTTTCTGAGGTGTAGATTGAAAACAAACTATTGGATACAACAAACAATGATAAAACTTTGAGACATTAGATCAAAGGCATGGTAACCCTCTTGATTTATTTTCTCAATATTCCACCAAAGAATACACGTTGGGACAACAACTTATGTCAAGAGATAATCACACATGTTGTGATCAAACCAATGATACATTAACAAAGATTAGACACACCTATCTGAGTGGAGAGAGCACAAGCTATACTTAGTGCTTAACTACAACAAATACGATCCAAGAACATACACTAAGCGAACAATATGAAGGCAAAATTGCTCAGTATTTTGCTGCCGTGAAGTAAAGTTAAGAAAATAATGAGCCTAAGGCTCTTATTTATAGAACTCAAAGGAGTAGGCAACCCTAAAATCTCCTTGAGTTAACATTGAGTTATTGCCAATCAATTAGCAAGATTTATTCCTATGAAAGGGGAACAAACAGTTAACTGGAAATCTACTTCAGTTAACTGAAACTAAACAAAGAGTCAAATGGAAACTATTTCAGTTGATTGAAACTAAACTAAAGGTGAACTTTAATACAAAGTATGCCTCCAAAATAAACATCCACGTTTAGTGGAGATCTAAGATCCACAAATTATGGAAGTCAAATTAGACATCCTCAATTAGTGGGATTTGACATGCATGATCTGTGGGACGTGGAGTTAACTTGGAAAGGGGCATCAAGTTAACTTTAGTCCCATTTAATGTATATTTTAAGTTGACTTGGAATGAGGCATTAAGTCAACTTTAAGTGCCATTAATGCCATTTGGAGGGTAGGACGTCCTTCTTAGGTGTCTGACACCTCATCACCTTGAGTCAACAACTCCTTTGACTAGTTGTTGACTTTTTCTACCTCTTGCAAACTGCTTTTGATATTTGATCTTCTTTGTAGTTGCGTCATCCAACTTGGTGACATGGAATGTGGAAGGTAGCGTGGTAGTAACCGATGGCGGTTGTGTTTAGAATGACTACCTTCTGTAATTGGCTATCCCTTGGATGGTGATGTCATTTATGCCTTCCAAGGTGTCCATCTTGACTACGGGCTTCACTTGATGCATGTCTGTGTCGAGTGTTTTCAGAAAGTCATGAAGTAGGACCATTTTGGTCTTGATTTCAACCTGTGAGTACTATATTCTGAAAAACTTGACTGTTGACTATAAACACGGATATGTTCAAACAACTTTTTCTGCAACTGCTAAAAATAGCCCGTCGAGGGGTAATTTTTATGAAAAAGTCTGAGACGTGGGTTTTACTTAGAATAATTTTCTAAATGAACCCAAAACGTCAGAAATCCCAAAAAATCACTTTTCCTCGTACATGCAAGAGCCCTTCGAGGCAGAGGTTTCAGATGCAGCAGAGGCTTATTTTTCTCGAAAATTTTTGGCACATGGGTATTGTCCCATTTTGTCTGATTTTTGAAATTGTGACTTTTTTTAGAAACCCTAAAAAAATAGGGGTAGTAGGGCAACTTTTTTTTTTTGGTAAAATCTGGCATGTGGGTTTTGTTGAATATGATATGCTAATCATACCCAGTTGGTCAGAGCTATGATTATCTATTGTTTTCTTAGACATGCAAGAAGTTTAAGGCAGAAGAGAGGAAGAAGACAAGAGGAAGATTGGAAGTTATTTTCTGTCTTGTAAAAATGTGCCTCTGGATGTAACCCTTGAGAAATCATCCTTTTGTGCTACTGATCTTCAAAAATAATGAAGAACGATCAAAACCCTCTGTCAGATCTTGAAAAGACGTCCTGGAGAGCAAATGGTTGTTCTTGAGCTCCAACCTACAAAGACAAACAATGAATAATGATGTCCAGGCTTGATACATAGTGATCGATGCCTGAATGCATCAAGTATGGGCACCAACTCATGTTTGAAGATTGATTTGGCATGATTTGGAGTTCTAAAAACTAATTTCCACTGATTTTTGGGTGTTTGGCCAAGTTTGCCTCCAAAAATATCTAACTTAAGTCAACAAATCCCTCGTTGACTTTTGGGCCTCCCTTTTTGAGTTTGAACACTTTTTTCGTGATTTAGAACCTCTGTTCGATCTGCTTTCCCGTTGATCAGTTGATCCTGAGCAGTTGCTAATAGATTCACTGTTGAGTTGGATTCGTGCTAAAGAGATGTGCCTAGGAGATGCTAAGCCGAAAAACTAAGTTTAGGGCTCCAAAAGACTGGGTGCCTTTCTGCAGCAAGGGTGCTTTTGCACTTGCCTTAGTCAATTTTCAACGTCAATTCTTCAACTTCTCTGTTTAGACCTTCCGTGCTCTAATTTGATATCCTCGTTGACTGACAAGTCGAACAATCTCGCTTGACGATTCATTAAGTGGCCAGTTCAATCCTGAAAAGGATGATTGGTGTCTCAACTCCTGAAATTCAGTTTAAGGTCTCGACAAGCAAAGGTGCCTTTCTTCAGTAGGGGCGCTTTTTCTCTTTTTGATCAGTTATTTCTTGTTGAAAACTGCTTCAATTTGATCTCTGTCATCGGATGATTGCCCCATCAGAATCTTTCGCAGATGGTTTCGTTGTCGAGGAGAATCCAAACAGAGAAGCTCATCTTAGGAGTCCTTCAACCATTTGACAACATCTAAGTGCCCAAAAGAAAGGGCACCTTTCTTCAGCAAGGGTGCCTTTTCCAAGATACTTGGCACATTTTCCAGTGTTCTTTCGTTTTTGCTTTTCTAGCATTTTCTGCTTGATTGCCTCCTCAATTGATCAATCACTGCAGTTGTTTGGCTCATCTCGCAGGTTCGTTGATGGATTCATTGTGAAATTGGATTGGAGCTGGATAAGATTCCTGAAGACAACATTTCTCAACAGGTGACATCTTCATCACTCATTTTAAGGGCGCCTTTCTTCAACAAGGGCACCTTTCTCTAGTCAACTAGTCATTTTTTATGTTATTCATAACAACGTCTTCACCTTTTGTTGTCAATTGCCAGTGATCATTTTATTAGATGGTCTTGCTAAATGTTTCGTTGTCGAGCTAGTAGGAGAACGCTGAGGATGATTGCCTTGGAGGAATCAAGAGACTACATTTAGCCCTTGAGATTCAAGAGCGCCTTTCTTTGGAAAGGGCGCTTTTAGCATTTTGAACTAACTTCTCCTTGGTAGCATTTCTAGAGTTAGCCAAATTTTGGCCTTTTTCTGGTTTCCAAAATCTCCTTCATCAAACAACATCTTTTTCATCCTTTTCCGCCATGGTTGCATTGTTGAAGCTTTTGAAGCTTAGCTTTTAGCACCTGGTACTGGCTAATCTGCCATTAATGACTACATAGCTCCTAACTTTGTTCCTGAAAAATAAAAATAGACCCACTAGAGTAAAACATGTCTTTTGATGATTCTGACTTGATTGTTGTGATTGTGAAGTCAATTAATCCTATCAAAATAGGGGCATAAAACCCTAATTTTCACTTTTTTAGAATTTTGCACATGTGTTCCTTGACGAAAACCCACAAAGACCTTATGTTTGGTTTGACCTAAAACAAACTTTTAACAACATTTTTACATGATTTAGCTCAATTTAAGCAGAATGCCAAAAATTTATTTTGGGTACAATAGATCTGCTCCTCCATCTTCATCTTACCTCTACCCTCTTTTCCCCTTTTGTATAAATTCCCTCAGGCTGGCAAGGCTGGCAGGACCTGAGGCTCTGATACCACTGTAAAGAACTCAACCCATATTGTACAAAAAATTCACAACATTTTTAAATTCTCAAACTGAAAATGTATAGTGACAGTAAATCATAAGCAATATGGAATTTATGAAATTTTATTAATAGGGCGAAATGCTTCACATATTTTATTGCAGTTCAAGAACATAATGTTCCATCAACATACAATGATAACAACTATTGTTGCCTTTAGGAAGCCCTACTAATATCCCAACAACGTCAACCTTTTCTTGAAGAATTACGCAGGCACGAACTTAGACAAAAATTTCTTCATTTGAAAATTGCCTCTCTTGGCCCACGCGTCCCTGCATCAACACATAATCTCTGCTCCCAATGGCTGGTGAAATTCTGCAATGAAGTCGAGTCTGATTTAGCAAATGGATGACTGAATAAGCTAACACAAAAACCACCCAATGAGGCTACGCACCTGGGCGAAAGAGTCGAGCAGCTACGCTCTCAAACTCAGTCAAATATAAATCCAATTTATGTGATAATACAAATGAGGAAATCAAACTCTTTTTATAGACTTGCAAGCCGCGTCCTTCCTTAACTAGTCCTCAGATGAAAATATAAAGCTTCCAAAAAGAAACACGACCAAACTCAAAATAGAAGGAATTTAAAAAACTGGGGCTTCATAGAAGGTCTCCCAGATAGGGAGTTATTTTGATTTCTATTTATTTATTAATTAATTAATTAATTTTATTTATTATTTAATATTATTTTTAAATTAAAGATCATTATTATATTATTTTCAAATTAGCATTAAAAAATGTTTTTCCCGTTTCGCTGGAGATATGTCCCAAATCGGGGACATGACATGCATCATGGAATCCCTATGTACAACCTGTGTCAGCAAACCTTGATTGAGATTTGGCATAGAATAATCATTAGTGATTTCTACACCTTTATGCACTGGCACTACCATATTCCATATTAGGTACAGTACTTATATGTTGCTTGAAGCATTCCAAAACATCCACATGAATTTGCAAATCCTTCATGTCTGCCGTCATCTGCCGTAACTAATATGCCACTTCTCTGCCATTAATTCTTGGCTTTTCAGTTTCCTGTGATGTCCCCTCTTTGAACATAAACCCTGACTGCGAATGATACACAGCAGGCCGCTAGTAGTAATAGCATTGGCCTATGAGCATGATCAGGTCTATGCTATACACATGGCACAGGTGTGTTCTCCAGGAAAGAGCATTTACCAGACTTAAGAAAGAATTAAATAATATTATAAAATGAAATTATAATTATAGTTCATTTTTAATAATAATAATAATCAAAGGGCATTTGAAGAGGTATGTCTGTTTGAGGAAAAATTATTTAAGAAACATTTTAATTATCTGATTTCTACTTCTTGTGTAGCATGGAACAATGGTTCAATTAACTCGAGGATGAAAACCCTCTAGGTCTGGAATTGGAGGACAAAACCCCACAATTCTTTTAGAGTGATTTTACACAGATATCATCATTGTGCAAATTTGTTTAATCAGAGTCTGAATTAAAATATCCTTTCAATTGTCAGCAGGTCATAGCATTCTAAGGTGGATATCAGGCAGATTTGGGAGATATCAAAGACATTTCATTAAGAAGTAAATCGCTGCAGATCTAGAGATAAATTAGCAGCCATTGCGGAAGATAAATTCAGCCTTTTTGAGCTATATTTTAAACATTATAGCTAATTAGAAAATAAACTATTGACTATTTCTGGGTTGATTTCATCAAAAAGTAATAAGGATTTCTTATTTATATGTAATCATGCAAACTATTATGATGGTGAGCTAGGGTTTGTTATATTTAAACAAATTTTTCTCTGTTATCGGATTCGTCCCCTCAACTTGTAGGTTCGGGTCTGATTCGGGTTTGGTTCAAAGGGGGGTCCGTCTAGGGTTTTGGGAGAACTCTGTTGGTTCACCCCTGACGAATCCAAATGAATCTGTCACGAATTTCGTGAGGTTTTTCGCCATTTTTTAAAAATCGCTTCTAGGGCTCTTTTTGTTTTTTCGTGGGTTTGCAAAAATCACACGTCTGAAAAATGGAATGAAGAGAGTGAAATGCAGAGAAGAGGTATTCAAGTGGACAGGTTTATCTTGGCTACAATCCTCCCAGCCCGCGCCAAAATGGAGTGCTTGGAAGAGGGTATGGAAATCCATCAAAGCATTATCAAAGGCGGATTTTTGGCAGACGTTGTCGTGAATGCCCTAATAGACATGTATGAAAAATGTCAAAGTTTGAACAAGGCACACTATTTGTTTGATAAAATGTGTAATGCAAAGGTTGTATCGTGATGGCCATGATTATAGGATATACAAGAAATGATGTTGTCGATGAGGCCCTATTGCATTTTACATAAATGCCTCACCAAAATGTCGTTTAAGTTAAAACTATTTTATTAATATGTATTATATTAAAATTGAGTAAAAATCAATTAGATGTCTTATTTATTAAAATTAAGTAAAGTAAAAATTATTTTATTAATATTATTTTTTTATAATAAAAATTGCAGACATAACTATATATTAATATAGTTAAAGAATAGATATTTTAAATAAATTTAAAAATAAATTATTAATATTAGTATATTAATAATTATTATATTAAAATATGTATATTTGTCTAATATTCTTGATTTTAAGATTATATATATATATGTGTGTATTTTGACTTTTACATGTTTTTTGTACGAACAAACCTAAACCCCCAAAATAAATTTAGTTGAACCCGTGAATCGAATCCCTAAACCCGAATTTGAACCTATACATAACTGACAACTTAGAATTTTTTTAATGGGATATTACATTTGCATCTTTGACTCTACCAAACCCAATCTAGTTCTTGTAGATATTCTTCCATATCCAACCCATTTGGAATCAACAACACTAAAATGTAGTTATGAAGCTCCATGTTTCTTAGAATCTTGCTATCTCTTGCAATTTCTTTCTAAAATCTGCCAATATTATGAAACATGATTGAAGCAAACCAAAATCTTCCAAACTCTTCTACCCCAAAATGGCCTTCACCATCTTCATATTTACTGAGGAGTTGCAACTAAAAATATTTATAGTCTCCCTTCCGATATTGATTCCCATCTCAAACAATCTTATGTTTTTGAACCATTTGCCATTGCAACACATAGACTAGTGTCAAAACAACATCTTTTCTCAAACCCTAGACTTTCAACTAGCACCATCTGATAACACCTAACAGTACAACCACCAATATATAACACAAATAACTCATGTTGAAGCATTTAAAAATACTGGCAAAATAATTTTATACTGTATGTAGAGTACACTATATACAATGTTGTTGCTAGTTAACACCACTTGTTATCCACAAAACATGCTATATTACTTGTAATTATTCACTATCTGAAGAGCATACGCTAATATTGAGAGGGGGGTGGATTTGTATTAGGACAATTTTTAGCACTTATTTCAAATCTACAAATATAACTTCAAAACCATTAAGCAAATGACACATGCAAGAACATAGAAATTACGTGGAAAACCCCTAAGGGAAAAAACCACAGCAAAAAATATTGCTTTTATTAACTTCTTACAAACTGTAGAAAACAACCCACATAAGACACTGATCTTTAAAACATGAGCTCCAACTCAAAAAAAAATCTCCTTTTTCCTTTTTTATATGAAAAATATTAGCATTAATCTCTTTCTAAAAACAAAACCATAAGACTCTTTTTGCTTTTAGAAATAGATCCCTTTTCTTGAAGAAAAAACAACTATATTTAGCATGCATCGATGGTTATCTTTTTGCATGCTATCTTTATGCTTTCTTTTTCTGTCACATTAAATCTTTCTTTTTATGAAATAAATCAGATTTGGTTTATCCTCTCATAACCTCAAACATTATTTTCTTGTTTCCTTCTATTTTCATCTATAAATCTTTTCTTCTCTTGTACAACTGCTTTTAAAAGCTTATCTTATTTCCTTCTAAAAGTGGCAGCCAACTTTATGTGAATTTAAATTCCTTTCTCAAGCCTTATTAAATCTTATCAAAAGAATTATTTTCACGGTGGCACCTAGCTGCTCTTTTATCTGCTTTAACCATGCTTTTGTTGTCTTTTACATGCAAATTCTTTCTAACACAACACCATTCTATTACATGCAAATTCTTTCTAACACAACAACATTCAAACACCAGGTTCATATATCTTTTGCATGCATTAACCTTTGACATCAATGACAATTATCTAACAATCTCCCCCTTTGTCATTGATGGCAACTTCAAGCTTACAAATTGAGACTGCAACACTTGAAACTGCTTCCCCTATCTTTGATTCTCCCCCTTTGATATCAATGGCAAAGGAGATAATAAATCTACAACTTCTTCACACGGAGCTAAAGAATATGACAATTATAAGCTCCCCCTAAATCAATACTTGACCTTACTAACAAGATGAGTGTGACAACACTCCCAACTTCTTCCTTAGGTACTCAAAAGTTTCCTTTGGAATCAGCTTGGTGATGATATCTGCAACCTATTCTTTGGTGGCAACATATTCTAACTTCACCTGATTGTTAGCAACTTGCTCTCTTAAAAAATGATACTTAATTAGAATATGTTTAGTCCTGGAGTGCATAACTGGATTTTTGGATATAGTAATTGCACTTGTATTGTCATAGAAAATAGAGATGGGATGATCAAACTCTACCTTGATTTCCTTCAATGTCTGCTTCATCCATAGAAGCTGCGTTCAACAAGAAACTGTTGCAATGTATTCAGCTTCATGTAACATGCCCATTGTTCTACCTAGTAATTTTACTAAGTTTTACCCACAAGTGGACAGTTATGCTACTAACATTATGAGCCATAAAAAAATTCTTTTCTATTCAATAATAAATGCATCATTTGAAATATAACTTTATCCAAACTTTTCATTGCATAATTAAAGAATCATTCCAATAATATAAGTATGATTTGATTTTACACAAATATATTCAAGATAACATTTCACATTTACAATTTCCATATAGATGGATATATGATTATCTACGTAGCTTCAACAAGCTGACATGAACTAGAAATACAAACTAATACATATGTCGCAACATTGGTGCATACATTCTAAATGTCCCCTTTCCTTGGTGTACACCTTAGAGTTGTCCCCAATACTGGCATGTACAGTTTCAATTCTTGAATTAGAAATACCAATGGTCTAGAATGTCCCCCCAAATCTTGGCTACCAACTACATGAGGAGAAGCATCACTCAAGCGCTTTTCTGCCAACTATGGACTAATTGTGGTCCCTTGGACATCTACCAAATTGGTAGATGGCCCTACCCTTCAACGAAGAGATTGGTTTGGTAACCTCATCTTTCAAATAGCCTTTTTTGAGCATAGTGATGTGTCCTACAGATCTAGAGCTACCATAATGTCTACTACCTCATATATGATTTCCCTAGCCTAGAATGCAAATTGGATCACATAGTGAATTGACAGTGTAGACAGTGGCTACCTACACTACTTTGGCCAAAGATTCGTCACCCAGTAACTTCAAGTGAGGTCTTCTAAATCACCACATTTAATTGCTCGATTTGTATTGATCATTAGTATTTTATTCTAAGGTTATCCCCTTTCACGTGGATTTATCCTAACCCCAAGAATATCCTTCTCATTAACTCATATCTAAATGACATTACTACAAGTATCCTAAAGCAACTCTATCTTATGCTGCGTACCTATAGTGTTGACATAAGATGAACATAACGTTATAATGTTAAATGACTCTATTTCAATAGTACAGTCTCAACAATAAAAGTCTCCTTTCAAGAGTGTAATCTCAACAATCAATGACTCCTGTCAAAAGTATAATCTCATCAATAAATGACCTCAATCAAAAGTATAACCTCGACAATAAATGACTTCAATCATAAGTATAATCTCATCAATAAATGATCTCAATCAAAAGTATAATCTTCAACAATAAATGACTTTAATCAAAGATAAAATCAACAATCAAATGATCAATCCGATTATATAGGTTAATACCAACCTATGTTCTTAAATCAACAATCAAGTAAACAACCCGACCAAATAGGTTATTCTCAACCTAGGGTTTTATTCAAAGTAGAGTAACAATCAAGTGATCAAACAAGTTTAGATTATCAATACGATTTGCATGGCATCACTTCCTATTGACGACAACATGTCTATCATACCATTATTACCGTTCTATGAATAACCTCGCTATTCATAAAGGTTTACCTAGCATTATAAGCTAACAAAGTCAAGTTATCTCAAGACATCGATATATTCCATGTTTCATATTTCACTTTTTCTTTTACATACGTATAGTATAGACTAACTACGTATGGTCTAAATAGTATACACTCGTATATACCCAATATCTATATAAGTATAAATCCAAGAAAGGATTCACTAATGCAAGTAACCAACAAGAGACATGCAATCACTTCCAAGCATCATAACATACATAAAGACATTCTTTCTAAACATGGCAACACAAATAAACAATCTTTTCAACATAATAACAAGGGAGTAGAAATCAGCATGCCTTTTTAAAGCTCCAACTGAATAATCTTTCCTCCTAGCTTATTGGTTCAAGATCGCTTGCAACTTCCACTATGAACAACCCAAAATCTTCTACTAGCTTCTCTCTAGATCTCTCAATAAAACCAATATAAAATAACAAGCAACTCTCTCTATCTCACAATTCTCAATTCACTCTTACAAAAATTGCAGCAGAATAACACAAGGAAAATTAGATTGATAAGTGTAACAATTGGTAGAATGAGCAACTCTTTATACTAATTTGTGAGTAATTGAAGGCTACAAACAAGTCAATATTTATGCCACCTTTCTAACCTCATGCAATGACTCACCAAGCTAACTCACAGGTTTGCAACACATCACATTCCTCACCATTTAAATGGATGAGTCGACTTTATATATGGAACAACAAGCTCAAAACAGGTTTCCTAATTCAAGTTCCATTACAAAATGCTGCCAAGTTTGCACTTGACTAAGTCTAGATACTATTTGCAGGCTTATGCAAATTTCAAAGACTTCTTTTACATTCCAATCATTAGAAAATATGGCGCCACCTCCATATGCTTGGCGCCACAAACACAATGTGGGCTTTAACATATTCCACAGGTTTTAAACAACATTTACTTCTAAAACGTTTACACAACAACCAAACTCTTACATGCTTTGTTCTTTGTTTTGACTTGGTCCAACATAACTTCACACGCTAGACATACATACCACTAGCACCTTGTTCCAGGCATTGCATTTCCTCTTATTCTATTCGCAACAAACACTAGATATAATGCTGGTTTAAAACTCAAAATATTGATAAAGTCAGTGTGGTTTACTCACTCGTGTTTGCTTCTTACACTGCTTGTAGGTCATCGACTTATTCCTATGCATATGCTTTGTTTGCAACACTTTTAGATTATTGACTAAGTCTAAAGCATTGGTCACAACCTTAATACTTGGTTTAAATTCATGTCCACATGCTATATGAAATGCGCTACCCATGAATATCTACGAGCAGTGTTTCATGATTGTATGCTATGTTAAAATAATACACAATAATGTATACAATGTGCTGGCTTATTCTTAGTATAAGAGCTGTTACAAACACTATTTGCAGTTCCCTATTCATGCACTAAGTTTAGCCTTTCATTTCATATGGTTGTGCCTTTATTAAGTGCTATACAAAGATCTCAATACTTAACATTTATATATATATATATATATATAGTTATACAACAATCTCTAATATACATACATACATACATATATATATATGTATGTATGTATGTATGTATGTTAATATATACATATATTAATATATAATTATTTTCTCGCAACTATCAGATGCATCAATTGTCAATATATTTTTAAACAATATTTTAATATATATTATATGTATTAAATTCTCGGATCGATTGTAATGTCCCCATTTTAGTCAGTTCTTAGGAGCTGTTGAGTTAGCCTATCTCTTGGACCCTTGTAGGCTGATAGGATTTGGTTAGAGGGTCAATGGCTTTATTTGGTGGGTTTTGTCATTTCCATCCTTTGAGTTCAGTGATTGGCTCACAGCGGGCCTTGGCAGTTCAGTGATTGACAACTTTTGATGGCACGCCAATATGTTGAGATATTAATATTTCAGTGGATTAAAGTGTTTTTAATTTATTTGACAAAATATTATAAATTCAACTTGATTTTATAATAAAGTGATCACTTAAATTTATTTAAGTGAAAATTAGAAGCATTTTATTGAAATATTTCATTAAGTGATTAATTAAATCACTTAAAGTTGGGTGCCCAAGTATTTAAGTGGCAACTATTGAAAAATGACTTAAATATATTATAATATATTTAAATGGCATAAAAGTGGCATCACTTCTTGGGATGCATGCATTTTTGGCCTTATAAGGCAAAGCAAAGGAAATTAAAACTCATTATTGATTATTTGACATTTTTTTTGGCTTTGGCTGAGTTTTGCTTCTCTGAGACAAGGGTTTTAGGAGATTTCATCTCTGAAGAGCGACAATTCTTCACAGATTTGTGATTGTGAGACTGTGAAAGATCAGTTGAATGATTGCATCAATGGGAGCTTCATCCAGAACTACAGTATTTCAACAGAGTTCTTTGCTTAGTTTGTTTACAGAGGTTTTTGATAATTGACAGGGAATTTGAGAGGTTGGCATCTTCTTTCCTTTGGAAGATAGGTTCCTTTCATGGCCATACATTTCATGCTGAAGCCGTACTTTCTCCTTGAAGTGTGTGGCTCATCTGGCAAGGGCGTGTGAGTTTCTTGATGCAAACACCTTCCTTTTTGAGAGTTTCTCTACTTCATCTTTGGCGCCTAGCTTCCACAGCTCTTTTGCCTCAGTCTTCAGGTAGGAGAAATCATTATATCATCTTCTACACTTGGATTTGTCAGTATTCATCATTCTTGGCTAGCAAACTGGACTAATTTCTTAATAAAATAATCTGGAGCATTTCGGGTATGTCTTATATATGTAATCTCTTTGTTACAGTTATTTAATACCTTTTGCACTTTCACTTTGTCAATTTTAGCTCCTATCTAAGTTTTATAAACATTTATATGTTGTACGCCCCTTCTCTTCTGTCTAGAAACTTTCTTTAAAAAACTTAAAACACAAGAAGATAAGAAAATACTACAGGGGTTTGGTTGGAGCCAGCTGGGCTCATCACAGTGGTATCAGAGCTATTGACCTGCCATCTTGTTGGGTAGATTGGATTTTGAATCAACTAGTTAATCATGGTTACTTCAAGTACCCAAAAGCAGTGGGACAAGAATATGGAGAAGCTTAAACAAAGTTTGAAAAAGTTAGATGAAAATAAGAAAAGGATAAATGAATTAATTTCAAACCCTGCAAAACTAGACAAAGCAACACGATATATGGCTTCCATTTTTAAGAGGACTACATCACAAAACGAAGAGGAGGAACAAGAGGTCTCTACAGTATCTAGAAGCCTCTATGATGAATTCTCAACAGTTAGTGACCAACATACAACAGATCCTATGGAGAGTAAAAATCAGACCTTAGAAGATTTACTTGTTGGTGATGAAGTTGAAATTTCTAAGGCAGTTGTAGGGGAAAAGTACTTGAGTCCTTTTGAAGATGAAGAAGAGTTAGAACAAGAGGGTGATGAGTCTAAACAAAATGCTGAAAGTAACTTTCATGTTTTTGATAATCCACTTTTTGAGATAGAAGTTGAGATATCCTATGTTAACCCACTTTATGAGGTAGAGTTGCGGGATCAGTATTTAGTTTTCCATCATGCTGATGTGTATCTAACAAGGTTTGCTACTTCTGTGTCTCAGAGACTACCTATGGATACATGGTTACAGAGGTTTTTAGCGGTTACATGGGTTCTTCACATTCATGGGAGATTGGAAATGAACAGAGAGCGATGTGGTGTTGTGGCCACTTTCAGTTATTCTTATCTCCACAAGATAGATGGATGTGAGTTCAGTTTGCATCAAGACCTAGGTGCTGGCAGGGTTGGCACTGCAATATGGTTGGGTTCTGTTCGTTGGCTTCACCACTTCTGGCATGGTGAAGTTGAGATCAATGTTGAGTAGTGGAGGATGGTTGGTGGCATGAGGGACATTACACAACACTTCCCTTGGGATCCTGGTGGAGTGGTGTGTTCTTTGTTGCTGAGATTGCTTGTGGACAAGCAATTTCAAGGAGGGCGGATTGTAATGTCCCCATTTTAGTCAGTTCTCAGGAGCAGTTCAGTTAGCCTATCTCTTGGACCCTTGTAGGCTAACAGGATTTGGTTAGAGGGTCAGTGACTTTATTTGGTGGGTTTTGTCATTTGCATCCTTTGAGTTCAGTGACTGGCTCACAACGGGCCTTGGCAATTCAGCGATTGACAGCTTCTAACAGCACGCCAATATGTTGAGATATGAGCGAGATATTAATATTTCAGTGGATTAAAGTGTTTTTAATTTATTTGACAAAATATTATAAAGTCAAATTGATTTTATAATAAAGTGATCACTTAAATTTATTTAAGTGAAAATTAAAAGCATTTTATTGAAATATTTCATTAAGTGATTAATTAAATCACTTAAAGTTGGGCGCCCAAGTATTTAAGTGACAACTATTGAAAAGTGACTTAAATATATTCTAATATATTTAAATGGCATAAAAATGGCATCACTTCTTGGGATGTGTGCCTCTTTGGCCTTATTAGGCAAAGCAAAGGAAATTAAAACTCATTATTGATTCTTTGACATTTTCTTTGGCTTTGGTTGAGTTTTGCTTCTCTAAGACAAGGGTTTCAGGAGATTTCGTCTCTGGAGAGCGACAATTCTTCACAAATTCATGATTGTGAGACTATGAAAGATCAGTTGAATGATTGCATCAATGGGAGCTTCATCCAGAAGTTCTACAGTATTTCAATAGAGTTCTTTGCTTAGTTTGTTTACAGAGGTTTTCGATAATTGACAAGGAATTTGAGAGGTTGGCATCTTCTTTCCTCTAGAAGATAGGTTCCTTTCATGGCCATACATTTCATGCTGAAGCCGTACTTTCTCCTTGAAGTGTGTGGCTCATCTGGCAAGGGCGTGCGAGTTTCTTGATGCAAATGCCTTCCTTTTTGAGAGTTTCTCTGCTTCATCTTTGGCGCCTAGCTTCTACAGCTCTTTTGCCTCAGTCTTCAGGCAGGACAAATCATTATATCATCTTCTACACTTGGATTTGTCAGTATTCATCATTCTTGGCTAGCAAACTGGATTAATTTCTTAATAAAATAATCTGGAGCATTTCGGGTATGTCTTATATATGTAATCTCTTTGTTACAGTTATTTAATACCTTTTGCACTTTCACTTTGTCAATTTTAGCTCAGATCTGAGTTTTATAAGCATTTATATGCTATACGCCCCTTCTCTTCTGTCTAGAAACTTTCTTTAAAAAACTTAAAACACAAGAAGATAAGAAAATACTACAGGGGTTTGGTTGGAGCTAGCTGGGCTCATCACATCGATATTAGCAATTATATATATATTAATATATATATGAATACGTATTTACGTCAACGTCATAAGCATATATATATATATTATCATTTTAGTACTCTAAATATACTCATACGTTTATACATATATATATAAACATACATCAAAATAATTATATATATATATATAAAAATATATATACACGTATTAATATATATGTATATATATATATTTATGTTAACGTAATTTTATATGCATATATATTAATATATATGTTATATATATAACATTATTTCAATATTCATATCTAAACACATATTCAAGTATTCATTGATTAACATATAAATATGAACATACAAGGAAGAACTTCCACTTGACAGAAGGGTTCAATCACACAACCCCAAACTATAATCGAAGGTTACCTACCCAATCTCATGAACTAACTCGACTAGACCAACTAGGGTGTAAATGTGTGTGCAAGCTCAGTTAGGCTCATCAGGGGTTACCAAACAAAGCTCCTCTCTTGAGTGATACTTCCCCTCCCTTCCAGAGGTTCAAACCTGTTCCTGCATTCAGCTTAGTACACCACATAGGTAGTTAGTCGTTCACATAAAATCCATTAGCATCATAAATCATTTGCATCATCAAAGCATTCTAATATTCACATTGTAATACATATTCTTTCATCGCATTTCATCAATATAAAAAATAACCATTCCTTTAAAAGCAATAACATATTAATGCATATTTACATATTTCATTCATCTACTAAACATATTAAAGTCACAATTTATATTTATCATCATATTTACTTATGAAGGTGAAAGTAACTTAGTAACTATGAAACGGGGTGTAACACTTCAATTGTAGACAAAAATTGACTCTTGTTTCTTACCTAACCACGAAACAAGATAATTTCCTAGAAAGAATGCACCTCCACTCACGCTCTTTCTATCATCAACTCTATTGGCCCAATCTGCATTTGTGTATGTTGTGAGGGTGAAATATTCACCTCTTGGATACCATAAATTGAAGTCCATAGTACCTTTTAGATATTTGAATATCCTCTTTATTGCACTTACATGAGTCTCCTTTGGTGCAGCCTAAAATCAAGCCACATTACCAACAAATTGCATAATATCTAGGCATGTAGCTATGAAATACAATAAACTCCCAATCATTGACCTGTACAAAGTTTGATCAGCTTCGGGAGATTCATCATCCTTGCTCAACTCGCATCCTGTAACCATGGGGGTACTCACAGTATTGCAGTCTTCTACCTTGAACTTCTTCAACATTTCCTTAATATACTTGGTTTGAGAAAGAAATATCCCATTAGCTTATTGTAATATTTGCAAACAAAAAAAATAAGACAGCTCACCAAGCATTGACATTTCAAACTCATTTTGCATGGTAGTAGCAAACTCCTTGCACATATTTTCATTGTTCCCTCCAAAGATGATATCATCTACATAAACAACAATTAACATGCTATTACCTTCTTTTTTGACATAGGGGTTGTTGTCCGCAAATCTTCTTTTGTAGCCTTGCTGCTGCAAGTATTTGTCTAATCTTGCATACCAAGCTCTAGGGGCTTGTTTGAAACCATACAAAGCCTTCTTCAACTTGCAAACATAGTCCTTATTTTTTGAAATGATAAATCCATCAAGCTGTTCTATGTAGACTTCTTCCTCCAAACTACCATTTAGAAAGACTGATTTTACATCCATTTGAAAGACTTCAACATTCTTGGAGCTTGCAAAAGCTAGAAACATTCTTATTGCTTCTAACCAAGCAATAGGTGCAATTGTTTCTTCAAAGTCAACACCCTCAACTTGTGTGTATCCCTTGCACACAAGTCTTGCCTTATTTCTAACAATTTAGCCAACTTCATTTAATTTATTCTTGAAGACCCATTTAGTTTCGATGACGTTCTTATCTTTGGGTCTTGGAACAAGTTCCCAAGTTCTATTCTTCTCAATTTGATCAAGCTCTTCGTCCATTGCTTCCATCCAATTTTTGTCTTTACATGCTTCTTGAACACTCTTTGGTTGAATTTTGGACAGCAAAGATGTATCTTCATTTTCTAAATAATCTATCAATCTTCTTGTTGCTCTTGTCCTATCACCTCTTATTATCAGATCTTCTGGATGATTTCTTTGTATAAATTTAGGTGGTGTCTTTGTGGAAGCTTGTGATGTCTCAGAAGGTGTCTTTGATGGTGTCTTTTGTGCAACTATTTCAATTGCACCTCCTTCTACACTTTCTTTATCTTCCTTGAACTCCTCTGAATCTAGATCATCTACCTCTTGTATTTGTTTTGGAAGACTTCTATCTTCATCAACTTTAACGTTTGCACTCTCAACAATTTTATGCAAGCATTTATTGTAGCATTTGTATGCTTTACTCTTGAAAGAATATCCAAGAAAAATTCCCTCATATGCTCTCG
Organism: Sequoia sempervirens; assembly: GCA_007258455.2. Lineage (NCBI taxonomy): Eukaryota > Viridiplantae > Streptophyta > Pinopsida > Cupressales > Cupressaceae > Sequoia > Sequoia sempervirens. The sequence goes on from VDFB02365360.1 coordinate 100,879, forward strand.
AATCAAATTTACCCAGATTGTCTTCATCTTTTCAAATATAACATGGACTACCAAACACTTTGACGTACTTCACAGTTGCTGGCCTACCTATCAATAACTCATAAGGAGTCTTGTTGCTATTGAATTGGATTAATCCACGATTCTGAATATAAATAGCAGTATGAACTGTTTCTTTCTAGAAAGAATCAGGGACTTTGGACTCATTCAACATGCTTTGAGCCATCCCTTGAACCGTCCTATTTTTCCTTTCCACAACACCATTTTGTTATGGTGTTCTTGCAACTGAAAATTGTCCTTTTATTCCATGCTTTTCGCAAAAATGATGGAATTCCCTTGAAGTGAATTCTCCTCTGTCTAATCGAAGACATTTAATCTTCTTTCTAGTCGCATTCTCCACTAAGGCTTTGAATGCCCTAAATTTGTCAATAGCTTCTGATTTTTCCTTTAAAAAAGAAACCCACTTGTCATTCTTGTAAAATCACCAATTGAAAGCAAAAAATATCTTTCATCTTGCTTTCTCTTTGTTCTCATTGGCCCACATAGATCTGTATGGATCAACTCTAGAGGCTTTGTAGTAGAATAATCCTTAGATTTGAAGCTTCCTCTAGTTTTCTTTCCCAACTGACATTCCTTGCAAATTATGTTTGAAGGTTTTGAGAGCTTTGGAATATCTCTAACTGCTTCTTTGTGGCTGATTTTGACAAGATTGTCAAAATTTAGGTGTCCCAATCTTTTATGCCACAACCAACTTTCATCTTCTTGAGACATGCAACACTTTTCACTTTTGGTGTTATTACGTATGCAAAGGTTATTTCTTGCTCTACTAGCCTCAGTAATAAATCTGCCTTCTTTGCTTATATCACACCCTTTAGAATTGAAAGTAAGAGTGTGTCCTTGGTCACACATCTGAATCACACTCTGAAGATTGTGTTTTAAACCTTCAACAAATAATACATTTTCTATTTTTGTTCTTCCATCTTCAAGAACAAGAGTTCCTTTACGTGAAATTTTTGTTGAAGCATTATCACCAAATCTTACAGTACCACCATTTGTTTTCTTCAAAGTAAGAAACTTACTTTTGACACCTTTCATATGCCTCGAACAACCACTGTCAATATACCATGTATTTCCTTCATTCTGTGCATGCAAGGCTATTTGAACAAGCATAGAGTTTTGTTTTTCTTCTACTTTCTTCTTTCTCCAAACCTTTTTCTCTTTTTGCTCATTTTCTCTAGGAGATTCTACAAAATTACTTCTACAAAAATTTGCAGTATGACCAAAACTATTGCACTTGTAGCACATGATATTGAAATTCATTAAAGGAGAAAAATAATTTCTAACCATCAAACCTTGACTTTGGTTCATATTCCATGCGTGATTATTTCTAGGATATGCCCCATAATTCCTAGTTCTATGACTGATTATTTCTTGCATGTAGTCTACAATCCATGTCCCTATGACCAAACTAACTGTATGAAAAACAATAACCATAAAAGGAGTTATTAAACCTGGTTATTTGTGCTTGTCTAGATGGAAGAGGTTTTCTGAAGCCATCATTTCTAACTCCAAAATATGTACTTGTCTTTTGGTTGTCTTTTAACTTATTTCCACCATTTTTAAGACTTTCAGCATAGCTTGTTTGTTTGTTTCTCATTTGATTTTGTGAACGTTCTAGGTGCTTTAGAATTTTGACCTTCTACAAATCCAAGACCACTTTTTATCAAAAGTAGGCTTTTGTGCATTGATATGTCACTCAAAATTTCAAAACTCTTTTCACCCTTCAAATTTATATTTGCTTGTACCACTGCTTTATCTAATTGCTTCCTCAAGGAAACAATTTTAGCTTCTATTTTTTTGTAGTTTTCTTCTTTTATTTTTAAGTGATTTCTCACTTCTTCAATTTTCTTAGCTTCTTCAATCTGAATTTTCAGATCTATAATTTGCTTTTCATTTTCATCAAAAGCTTGTGATATTTTATCTAATGATTCCTTGTCTTCTTGAAGCTGCACCTTTAGTTTAGAATTTCTCTTCTTAAGCTTTTCAATCTCATCATAGGCAAAGAAAATCTCTTCTTCAAGATCTATTCCATCTATTCTTCATTGGTTTTATTTTCAGAATCTTCCTTCTGATCACTGTTTTCTTCTATACCCATGAAAAGTATTTCTTCTCTTTTACTAGAAGTGTTAGTTTTTATGATCAGATATAAAAGTAGAAATTTAATTCAAAAATTAGACACATAAACACAACATATACCCTAGGAAAACCCTCCACTTGAGGGAGAAAAACCCAGCAACAAAGATCTCTCTTATATATATAAATAATGGCAACAATTCTCTTTACAACGAGGCCAATCACAAGGCCAATATTCAGCACCAACTCTAAATGCAATGACAGATTATAATCTGCTCTTCCTTGATATCAAAATCTGCTCTTGATGAAATTCACACTTGAAGGAATGAACGAGTCAAACTTGCTTGATGGTAAATGGATGGAAATGAGCTTGTATAAATACAGAGTGTGGGAGAGGTCGCACCTCTTCAAGAACAAGGTCGACCACAATATGAAAATATAATTACAATAAATGATTCGAATTAAAAGGAAGGTCAGCCCAATTAGAAAATAATATTGTTGCCAAGTGAAGCGCCTCTTCACTTTGATTAACTCAATAAATGAATAGTCATTAGGCTATATGAATTTATTATTTACAATAAGGCAGAAGTATGTAGCCCGTAGCTACAACATCAACACTCCCTCTTAGCTAGGGAGGAATACTTCTGATACAATGTCATGGACTCTCTCAACATGACACCCACAATGGCTACACCCATATGTGGAGAGGAACATATCACCTCATCATGATATCAACCACCATGGCTACTCCCATGTATGGCATATGTGCACAAGTTCCCATCACGGAATCACTCAACGTGATGTCGTCACCTCATCGTGACGTTCACCATGGCTACTCCCAGAGGGTGAATAAACACAAGTACAAGTAAACCATCACAGACTCTCTCACATGATGTTGTCATGGAGTCACTCAACATGACATCCACCATGGCTACTCCCAGAGGGTGGAACAAGGGCTTTCACCTCAAATTTTCCTCACAAAGAAAGATGCATTAACAAGGGCTTGCACCTCAAATCTCTCTCATAGAGAGAAATGCATTAAAGAAAATCACAGAAGATCACTGAAGTTGAGGCTCCCTCTCAGCTAGGGCTTCATTCTCCACAACTCCAAGCTTGTCTCGAAAGTACACAAACTTTACTCTGGCGAGAGGCTTGGTGAGAATGTCTGTTGTCTGCTCATCAGTGCTAATGTACTTCAACTAGATCGCTTTCCTCAATACCATATCTCGAATATAGTGGTATTTGATCTCAACATGTTTGGTTCTATCATGAAATACACGATTGAAAGAAAGCTTCACACAACTTTGATTATCACAATGAAGGATAGTTGGCTCCAATGATTGTCCAAACAATCCTGCAAGGAGCTTCCGAAGCCACACTACTTCTCGGGCTGCCACACAAGCTGCAATATACTCAGCCTCTACAGTGCTTAGTGCCACTGAAGACTGCTTCTTGCTACACCAGGAGATCATTGTAGACCCCAAAATGAAACAACATCTAGAGGTGCTCTTCTGATCAACAACACACCCTACTCAATTAGAATCAAAATATCCATGCAACTCCAAGTCCACACCAGAAGAATATCTCAATCCATACCCAACTGTGCCACACAAGTATCTCAGGATATGCTTCGCTGCAACTAGATGTATTTTCCTTGGTTCACACATGAATTGACTAAGTGCACTCACTACAGAGCAAATATCTGGTCTAGTATTGACTAGATACATCAACGATCCAATCAACTTCTTGTACATAGTAGGATCTACCAAATCTAAACTAGCTACAACCTCCTTTAACTTTTGAAAATTGGATTCCATAGGTGTAGACATGGATTTGCAATCCATCATACCAAACCTCTTCAAGATGTCTATTGTATACTTCCCTTGGCTCAGAATGATCTCATTAGGCCTCTGCCATACTTCTAAACTGAGAAAGTAATGCATGTACTTAAGATCCTTCATTTCAAATTCAGAAGCCAACTCCTTCTTGCATTTGATAATGAGGTGTTCTTCTCTAGTAAGAAATAGATCATCAACATAGAGAACCAAGATCAAGGCCTCACCATTAATTACCTTGAAGTATAGATTTGAATCAACATCATTCTTGGAGAAACCCAAGTTCAGCAGGTATCGATCAATCCTCTCATACCAAGCATGAGGAGCCTATATAAGGCCATACAAAGCCTTCTTCAATCTGCAAACATGAGACTCCTTCCCATGAACTTCAAATCCATCAAGTTGCTCAATGTATACCTCTTCTTCAATTACACCATTTAGAAATGATGTCTTCACATCCATCTGGTGTAACTTCTATCCTTTAGCTGCTGCAATAGCAATGATAGTCCTGATGGAGGTATAACGAGCAACTAGAGCAAATGTTTCCTCAGAGTCTATTTCCTCTTTCTGAGAAAACCCCCTAGCCACAAATCTTTCCTTGTACTTCTCAATGCTTCCATTAGCCGCATGCTTGATCTTGAAAAGCCATTTAGAAGATACAACAGATTTTCCTTCTAGTCTAGGTATGATGTCCCAAACATCGTTCTTGAGGATGGATTGATATTCTTCAGTGATAGCATCTCTCCATACTTGCTGACTTGAAGCTTCCTCAATACTGGAAGGCTCCTTTTCAATCATTTGACTCATCAATGCAACATAGTTTGAAAACTTTTGTGGTCTTCTACTTTCTCAGAATGTTCCTCTCAGGGCTGCAAACTTTTTGGCCTCTTGCATTGTTTTCCTAGCCCATAGAGGTCTCTTTTGACCAACAACAATATCTCTAGGCCCATCAGTAGGTTCCAAAGGCTCAAATGGATCACCATCTTCTTCTGGTTCAAGAGACTCCCTCTGAATCTCAGGAGTATGGTCAACTTCCATGTCCTGAGAATTCTCATGGTCTTCATTATATATCTCCATGAAAGAGCCTTTAGAACTCTCGAATGCAACACTTTCTTCAAATGTAACATCCCTGCTGATCTCTATCAATTTCTGACCTGGAATGTAGATCCTGTAGGCTTTTGAAGACTCACTGTAACCCACAAAAATTCCCTTCTTTCTAGATGGTTCCAACTTTGTCCTTTTATCTTTAGGCACATGAACATATACAGGACATCCAAAGATTCTTAAATGACTTACTTCTGGCTTCACCCCTATGAATGCTTCTTTAGGAGTCATGTTCTCCAAAATTCGGTAAGGGCTTCTATTCTGAACATACACAACTGTCCTAGATGCTTCAACCCAAAGGAAGGTTTGCAGATCTTGATCATGAATCATGGCTTTAGCTGCTTCTACAATAGACCTATTCTTCCTTTCTGCAACACCATTTTGTTGTGGATTGTAGGGAACACAAAACTCCCTCTTAATTCCTACCTCAACACAAAAGTTATGAAAAATTCCAAAGATGTATTCACCTCCGTTGTCAGATCTCAGAACTTTGATCCTCTTCCTGGACAAGTTCTCTACTTACCTTTAAATTCCTTGAATCTCTCAAGTACTTCCTCAGATTCTTTAGTCTTTAAGAAATAAATCCAAGTCTTTCTAGAGTAGTCATCAATTAAAATTACATAACACAAGAAACCACTCAAAGAAGCAACAGACATTGGACCACACAAATCAAAATGCAATAAGATCTAGAATACATTTAGATCTACTTTCACTACTATGAAAGGGTCTTTTAGTGTTCTTACCCAAAGCACATCCTCAACAAGTATCTTCATGCTCCTGGTTGAGTTTAGGAATTCCATTGACCATCTTCTCCATGGTAGGTAGTGCTCTAAAGTGAAGGTGAGCAAGTCTTCTATGCCAAAGATCACATGAACTTGATGAATCATGCAACAAGGCCTAAAGTGGACGAGTGCAAAGTCTGTAGAGACACTCTTGCCGAACACCAATCACACAAGCAGTCTTGATGCTTGAGTTCTTTGGCCATGCAAGAACTTTACCTTCAGAGAATGCAACTTGATATCCCTTATCCTCCAACGCTGAAATAGAGACAAGGTTTCACTTGATGCCTAGTACAAATAGTACATCACTCAACTGCAAGGAGATTCCTGAATCTAGGTGAAGAAGGGAGGTCCCAACACCTTTCATAGAATAACTTGCATCATCACCAATAATGACTTGAACACTAGAATCTCTCTCCACCAAATCATATAGATGCTCTCTAAATCTAGTGATGTGGTGAGAGGCACCACCATCAATCAACCAAGTATTGTTGTTTGTAGGCACATTACTTGATAAAGCAGAATAGAATAGAAAACCACTTGAATCCTTATGTGGTGAGATCTCACCCACATCTGCAAATGAAGCCTACTACTTAGGTCAGGTTGGACAATCCTTTGATTAGTGACCAAACTTGCCACATCTAAAACATTGAATGCGAGAGAGGTCCTTCTTCTTCTTAGATGCAGGGGCACCATCTGATCCTTTATCTCTATTCCTCTTGAAGTATCCTTTCTTTCCTTCTTTTCCTTTCTTCTTCAAGGATTGAGTGGCAAGAAAATGAATTTCTTCATTTGTAGAGCTTTGACCAATGCCTCTTGTAGCCAATCTTGATTCGTCTTGGATGCAATCTTCCCTCAAGCGATCAAACTTAGGAAGTTTTGATCTCCCACTGATTTCTTGAATGAATGGCTCCCAAGATGGAGGAAGACCATTAAGAGCCAATATAGCCAAATCCTTGTCATCAACAATATGCCCAATGGTAGAGAGTTGATCTCTCAACTCGGTAATCTTCATGAAGAATGTGATGACGAAATCTCCTTTCGCCATCTTGATATGATGAAGCTATTGCTTTAATGCAAGAGCTCGGCTTGTGTTGTTGATCTCATACATCTCCTCCAATGTCTTGAATATCTCCCTTGTTGTTTTCATCTTGGAGATAATAGGCACAATGTGGTTTTTCATAGAATCAACCAACATCTTTTTCTCCTTAGTGCCATTCCTCTTCCATTGTAACTTCTCATTCTCATCGGTTGGTTCGGGAACTTCGCCCTCCACGAACTCAACTAACTCATTTTCTTCCAAAGTGAGCATGACTCTAAACTTCCAAGATGTGAAGTTTGAAGCACCCTCAAGCCTATCTTCGATCTTGAGCCCGTTCACCATCTTGACGATAAGATAAATGCAAGAGAATGAGAGTAAGAGTGAATGAGAGCAATGCTATAGTAATCTGATCACGATCTTCTTATACCCGCTCTGATACCATGTTAGTTTTTATGATCAGATATAAAAGCAAAAATTTAATTAAAAAATTAGACACATAAACACAACATATACCCTGGGAAAACCCTCCACTTGAGGGAGAAAAACCCAGCAACAAACATCTCTCTTATATATATAAATAATGGCAACAATTATCTTTACAATGAGGCCAATCACAAGGCCAATATTCAACACCAACTCTAGATGCAATGACAGATTATAATCTGCTCTTCCTTGATATCAAAATCTGCTCTTGATGAAATTCGCAATCTACTCTTGATGAAATTCACACTTGAAGGAATGAATGAGTCAAACTTGCTTGATGGTAAATGGATGGAAATGAGCTTGTATAAATACAGAGTGTGGGAGAGGTCGCACCTCTTCAAGAACAAGGTCAGCCACAATATGAAAATATAATTACAATAAATGATGTGAATTACAAGGAAGGTCAGCCCAATTAGAAAATAATATTGTCGCCAAGTGAAGCGCCTCTTCACTTTGATTAACTCAATAAATGAATAGCCGTTAGGCTATATGAATTTATTATTTACAATAAGGCAGAAGTATGTAGCCCGTAGCTACAACATCAACAAAAAGAACCTCCATCATTGTTTTCTGATGAGCTGATGTATTCTGTAGAGCATAGTTGGAAGACTCGCCCCAAACAAAAACTTGCCAAGCCAAAAATTGGAGAGTTTTTTAAAACTCGACAAAAACTCAGAAACTTAAAAAATTGCTTAAATTTCATTAGAAACACTTTTTTTTTGCAAAGCTGAGTTTTTTAAAAAAACTTGGCAAAAAATCGTGAGTTTTTCAAAAAACTTGCAAGTTTTTCGAAAAAACTCGAAAAAACTCATCCTCGCGAGTTAAACTCAAAAAAATCGTTTAAAAAAAAACCTCGGTGAGTTTTCTGCGAGTTTGCCAACTATGCTTCAGAGTAAAGACTCTTGTTAGATTTTCAAAAATTCCTCTTCATCTCTTGAAAACCCTTTTCATTGTACTTTGGTTTTTCTTCATTCTCACTACCCTCTTTCTTTGCAAAAGAACATTTGGATGCAAAATGTCCTACCTTCCCGCAACTGAAACACTTGAAGGGTAGCTTCCCTTTGTACTTTCCTGAACCTTTCTTCATTCTTCTCATGAAGTGAGCTTCTTCATCATCTGAATCACTATCACTTGATTCATGTTTCTTCATATTTTCTTTTTGTGAAACATTGAATGCAACCTCCTTTTTGGATGTTTGACCAATGGTTCTCATCTCATATGCAGTTAAAATATCATGCAACACATCTTTAGTTAGATTGCTAAGATCTTGCATCTCTTCTATTGCAGAAACCTTTGCATCAAATCGCAAGGGGGGTGACATTAAAAAAATTTCAATAATTTTGGATTCTTCTATCTCTTCACCAAAGCCTTTCTAATAGTATTTGATATCTCATCCAAACAAAGTAGGTATTGAGCAATAGTTTCCTCTTCTTCCATTTTGAGTCTTTCAAACTGTGCTTTGTAAGTTTGAAGCTTTTCCTTAACTTTTTCATCTCCTCGATATTTTTTTTTCAATTTATCCCACATCTTTTTTGCAAATGCACAATTCATCACTTTAACGAATTCAAATTTAGACAGACCACAAAGAATGGCATTCTTGGCCTTAGCATTACATTCACTAGCCTTCTTACCAACAACATTAGTTGGAGCAGTTGTCAGAGTTGTGTAACCATCAATCATTGATTGCCAGATGTCAAATCCAAGTGCACTTAAATACGTCTCCATCCTTATGCCCCAAAAAGCATAATTTGTTCCATCAAATAAAGGAGCCCGATTAGTGCAAAAACCATGTCCATCACTACCAGCCATTGTGTGCTTCTCAAGGTCTACCTTCAAGCTTGTAAGGCTCTTTTTTGAAGGAACCATGCTTTGATACCAATTGAAGATCACACACTAATATTGAGAGGGGGGGGGGGGTGAATTAGTATTCAGACAGATTTTAGCACTTATTTCAAATCTGTAAATATAGTTTCAAAACCATTAAGCAAATAACATATGCGAGAACACACAAAAATTACCTGGAAAATGACTAAGGGAAAAAGCCACGGCAAAATATTGCTTTTATTAACTTCTTACAAGCTTTAGGAAACAACCCACATAAGACATTGACCTTACAAACATGAGCTCCAACTCATTGAAAGCATCCACTCCCTCTGAGCACCAACTCAGTATGAGGCACCGACCTCCAATAAACTTTGCTTGAAAAAAAATAAAATTCTTTGTACTCTGCTCAATCTCTCTTCATAAATCTACACTTCATTCTTTGCTCAAAAAAACTTCATAAATCTGCACTTCATTCTCTGCTCAAAAACTCCGCATTCGTTACTTTCAAATCTGCTTCTTTTCTCTCATGAATCTGCATCAAAAAACTGCTTCACACAACTGATTTCTTCTTCTTTTAAATTCTTACACAAAAAAAACATATTGACTATTACATGCAAATTCGTACTATATCCTTTTCCCTTTTTTCACTCAACAAAAATATCTCCTTTTTCATTTTTTATATGAAAAATATTAGCATTAATCTCTTTCTAAAAACAAAATTGTAAGACTGTTTTAGTTTTTAGAAATAGATCCCTTTTTTAAGAAAAAACAACTCTATTTAGCATGCATCAGTGGTTATCTTTTTGCATGCTATCTTTATGCTTTCTTTTTGCATCACATTAAATCTTTCTTTTTATGAAATAAATCAGATTTGGTTTATCCTCTCATATCTACATTCTTTTCTTGTTTCCTTCTATTCTGATCTATAAATCATTTTTTGTCTTGTACAACTGCTTTTAAAATCTTATCTTATTTCCTTCTAAAAGTGGCAGCGAGGTTTGTGTGATTTACTTTCCTTTCTCAAGTCTTATTATATCTTATCAAAAGAATTATTTTCATGGTGGCACCCAACTACTCTTTTATCTACTTTAAACATGCTTTTGTCTTCTTTTACATGCAAATTCTTTCTAACACAACAACATTCTAACACCAGGTTTTTATATCTTTTTGCATGCATTAACCTTTGACATCAATGACAATTATCTAACACTATCTTCTATTATTATATCACAAAGAGATTTCCTATCATGCTCATGTGTACTTTTTAAGAGAAAAGATTGACTAGCACCAAAATTGATTAATAGGTCAGCTTCCTAGTTTGCTCCAAATAGCAATGAGAAAATTTATAGGATAATAACTTCTCTTTCCATATCAAAATTTCTTCTAGTATCAATTTAAGTTACCAATTTGGATAGGAATCTTTGTTGCTCTCATTTATAACTATTTGTACATCACCTATTTCTCTAACTTTACATCCCACTCTCACAAAGGCATGCATCCCTAATAGAAGATTTGCCCATTCTACAAAATAATTTATTTTATTAACTAATTATTGAGAACACCTAAAATAAAATTTATGTTGTGTTTCTTACCACAAAGCCTGACCCAACATTATCCAAATTGCCTTTTGCAACACTGTCAAAGTTGAGTTTTAGTCCCATTGAAGGTTTTTTTTTGGTTTTTGTTTTTAAAAGGTGCAAGGCACCCATATTATTAGGGGTAAACGCTTTTCACTGGAGCTATGAACCGGGTACAAGAAACTACCAAACTCACGAGCGCATTGGCCCAATGAAGCCATAAGGCCTACGAGCACATTTGGCCCAGCAAGGGTTTGAACCCTGGTGGTCGTCACTACAACCAAGCGACTTGACCACTGAACCACGCCCTTATCGGCCCCATTGAAGGTTTTAACTACTCAAGGAGATTTCGATTTTTCTTTGCTTTTCCCAACCCTTTAATAAGATCTATGTTGTCAAAATCCAAGTTCCTTGCAATTTTCTTCTGAAAAGAAGATAAGCTGCTCCACCTTTTTAATATATCTTCATTTACTTGGTATTTTATGCTCACTTATATTATATTCCTGCACCTTTCACTAGATAATTCTCTCTCTAGAAATTCTCCAATTTCTTTCTAGCCAAATTTCCCATAGATCACATAATATGCTTGCCACAAACCTTCAAGGTTAGAGGGACCATTAGGCCAACTACATAACATCTTATGAATTGAACCCGACATTAACTATATCAGATAAAGCTTGAACAGAAGCTTGGTCCAAGTCTCTCTTGCAGAATCACAATGCATGAGCAAGTGATTTACTGTTTCCTTCTAAGAATTCTCTCTTCATTAATTATCATAGGCTAAGATTTTATTGCTTGCAGTCAGCCAAGCAAAGGAACAACATTTTGGAGGGGCTTTTGCAGTCTTTATCAAAGTTGCCAGTCAATTTTGTCTTGACTACTTTACATCATCTATCAAGATTTTATAACTTCTTTTAGCCTTATATTGACCAGTCTTGTTTTCCTTCCAACAAATTTCATCTTCCCTGAATAATGCAAGTGGATGTATTGAAGCCAAATACTCAATTAACTTTGTTATAGAATCTTGTTGACCGCCGTATTCTTGTAATGCTTTCCATTTATGCCATAGAATCCCTTCATCGATTGATTCTTCCCAATAATCCTTCACTTTACATCCCATAACCTTTGAAAGATAAGGATAAGCCTCCATCTAGAAATCAATGTTTTGACCATTGCGCAAATTCCAAGTTAACCGTGCATCAAAAAAATCACTAGATTTTACCATAAAATTCCAAATAATTGACACAGCATAAACTTCCTCTTTTGCAAATAGATCCAGGGATGATGCACCTGCTAATATTTCCACTTTAACATATTGCACTATAACTGAACTGAATTGAACAAAAACTTTCAAGTTAATTTCACTCCTAGAGTCATATTCTACAATAGCATTTGTTTTAATCCTGCTTTTCACCGCCTCTTTAAGACACAAATGTCTCCCCATTTCATTACAAGATTTTTTTTAGCTTCCTCTAGACCTTGCTACAAATATTTCTTTCACTGATGTATGAAGGTTTTGTGTTTGCTTTCCTTTCTGATTTATTTGATTGATTTTACTCACATGCCATTCATAATACATTGATACCAAATGATATATGACTTCATGCAAATGAAACATACAAATATCATGCTAGGCAAATAACATTCTCCTCCTTCAATATTCAGAATTTCATTAACAAGTAAGTGCAGACTTATACAACCATTAATAACACTTTCAGACCCAAAGCATGGTGCCTATTATGCAATTTTGAAATTTCCCAGGAGCATCAAATTGAGACAAGGAATGGCCCTATTCACCTTGCTTAAAGCTAGTCCCCAAAGGTGCAATATAGGCTTCAAATAACCAACAACAAAAGTCAACAAAAATCAAATTTCAAACTGTGAACAACCACCAAAAGGGATGCCCTCTTCTGAAAGTTTGATCTACCTCTAAAAATTTATTTCTCACTCAAAAATAACAATCTAATGCTCTTTGGAATCGCCATGAAGTGACTCATTGAATGATGTAATACCCATTTTGTAATCTCTGTTCATCTTGGAGCTATGATCACAAATGTAGGTTCAGGTCCAACAAAGTAATGCCCATAAATTGATTTAAAAACTCACCCAAAACTTCACAAAATCACACCAAACCAAGAAACCAAGCAAACCACACCAAAACCAACTAAAAACCACTTAAAAGTATTGAAATATCTTCATCTCCTTTCGTTCAGATGTGATTCCTGACTAAAATCACCAATCACCAGCTTGAGCAGGTCTCTCACTGCCGAAACTAGTCTTAGACAACGAGGGTTTTCGTCCTCAAATCCATTTTCTCAATCCTCTAGTATCAAACCAGCAACACCTCTCTAAGTCGTCAAACATCCATAGAAGAAATGAACTTGCCAATGTGGCTTTTTAAAGTTTACTTCCAAATTAGGGCAACCAAGGGAGAAAAACCCTAACCCTAATCCTCAAGTGAAATCCACACCTTTAGACAATTTATCTTTTGATTTAATTTAAATCTCATTTCAACATTAGCTTTATTCAAAAATTTAACTCCATTCTCTCCTTAGGCATCCACCCCTTATTGCGCATTCTAAATTACTTTTGATGCTCATTAAAACAACTTAAAATCATTGCACTAGGCATCATGGTACAAATTTGTCCCCCCGTGACCCTCAACGAATAAATATAAAGTTACTTTATTAAAATCCAATTTCAAAGGAGAGATTAAATATTAAAATGTCTCAACCATAGAAACTGATGCCTTCACTGAAAAATGCTGCTAAGAGATAACCCTGATCGAGTCCAACCTACCCTTTTAGAAAGTCCTAAAAATAGTAAGTCGTGCCCTAAAACTCGAACCAGAGAGAAATTGAGGTGCTCGAAAGGGCTCACCGAGGACTGAAGCACAGTACCAAACCCCCTGCTAAAAATAGTACTTACTAAAAATAGTAAGTGTATCAAAATCTGTTGGAATATTTTGTCATTGATGTCAAGATTGACCTGTGTGCTTAAGTGCTTGAGTTGCTTGAGCAGCTTGACTTGCTTGCCCACCTGCTTGACCTGCTTGCCCACCTGCTTGAGTTGCTTGGTTGTTTGGTTGAGGTGCTTTCTTATCTATTTCACCTGCTTGTTTGTGTGCTTCAACTGCTTGGGTGTTTGCATCAACAACTTACCTCCTTTATTGTCAACATGTCTTATGCCAATCAGCTTCTATGTCAGCATTTTTGTCAGGTTGAAAGTCAAATATTTTATGGCTATGTGGCATACTCATGGTATTGAAGTTTTATGGAGGTCGATAAAAGACAATGAGTTCATGACTTTTCCTTCATGCCCTATCAAAAATATGTGGCGGACTTCCATATTATTATTTTTGTAATACTTCCAGATTTTGTCTTCATGGCTTCTTTGAGGATTGTTGAAAATGTGGCATATCATTTAGGCGGCTCTTTACATCTATAGTGTGTTGAATGAAAATATTTCTATATGTTGGCTTTTCCTGGCAGCTCTTATTTGAGTATGATCATTTTAATTTAGATGGTATCTTTAGTCATGTTACCATCGACTTCTTTTTGGGCGGCTAAGAAAAATCATATTTCTTTTGTGAAGGCGGCTACAGGATTCATTTTTTATTTCTATCAAAACTAAATATGAGACAACTCTTTTATTTAAATGACGACTTCAACTTTTTTTGAGGATTGCTTGGCTATGTGTTAGTGTGTATATCAATGTGTAACAACTGTGTGGAGTGACGGTTTCCAAAAGAAGTCTAAAAACATAAAAATCTGGACGTGGCAAGTCTATTGCTGTCATATTTTTGAGACCTGTTTGTGTGTCGAGCTTGAATGGAGAGATGATTTACTCACTTTCTATTTGTGGCGGCTCTTCTTTATTGTACCGTCAGTTATTGAATTCTGTGTGGTGATGGATATTTATTTTTGGCATTGACTTATGTGTGGAGGCGGCGAAAATTAGTATATATCGCCTTTATCAAAATCGTGGGCAGCTAAAACTCCAAAATATTTTTATTGAGGCACTTCAGAAATTTATTGATTCTATTTTTTATCTTCTGTCAATCGATTTAATGAAGCTACAACGATTATGGACCTTCAACGAATTCTTTTTGCAATGGCTACAGATATCTTTATTAAAAAAAATGGATGCTTGAATGAGAATGGTGTGTCGTGAATGCTTATGTCTAGTGTTTTGGAGGCGAGTTGTATAATGGGTGAAGCCATGCGAGTAATCCTTGCAAGAAGGTGAGTCTTCAAAACTGAAATCATTAAAGCTTTGATACAATTTGAAGATCACACAACAAATACTGAAAGGGTGGGGGTGAATCAGTATTTGAAAATTTTTAAACTTTAAACCTCATAAACCATATAAATCAGAAATTAGATCAGCACATTAAGAGCAACATAAACACGATAAAAAGATGAACACCAGGATTATGCGGAAAACCCTTTCGGGTAAAAAACCACGAGAAAATATTGCTTTTATTTTTCTCCAAAGGGCACCAACCCTGATTACATAAGTGAGCTCCAACTCACTGAGAGCACCAACCCTCACGAAGCACCAACTTTGATTTGTAGAGGCACCAACAAAAGCACCAACTTCAGTGTTGCTGAAGCACCAACTCTAGACTTCTGATTTGATTTGTAGAACAATTGAGGAACACAACCACTGATCACTCTCTTCAAATCTCTTTGTTCAAAAAATAACACTTAATACAACAGCTGCAACTAATTAGATGGGGATTGATAATGCTACTACTGACTGATCACACTTCAAAACCATGATGATACTGTAAACATCATATGCGTGACAACCAATGAAAAGGGATGCTACTAAGAAGACTTGGTTGTAGATGTCCTTCACTCTCAAAGCTCGATTCCTTTTAACATCAAAAGAGAGATTTTTGCAAACAACTTTTATACAGCATACCCATATAGCATGCACATCCAGACACTCTATATCGCTGCAATCTGAGCAGCCCCTATGCACACATACTCTTAGGACACACAAACTTTATGCCATACACAGAAAGCATTAACTCTGCTAAAAAAGGTAATGACATTCCCTACTCCATATAGCACCTGATGGTCATGGTTTTGCATAAAATTGTCTTCAATTCACATTCTAACACACCAAAAAGCATAATTGGTACCATTAAATAGAGGAGCCCTATTCGTTGCTAGTCCTTCCAGAGCATTCATTTTGTGATCACACAGGTCCCAGGTACCTTCTGCAAAAGCTTTAAATCTTGAAGATTGTACTTCTATTGTGGTGTGAGATTTGTCTGGAAGATGTGAAGCTTCATAGGTTTGTGTATAGAGTCATGGTACCTTGAAAACTTGGATGCTGAGTTTAGGATTGTATTTATTGTGCGATCTTCAATTGGTATCAGAGCAGTATAGTTGTCAAGAGGTATTATTAGTGCAGTGTTGGTTGTAGTTTTTAGATGGTGTTTCCATCAATGAAAAAGGGGGAGATTGTTGGAATATTTTGTCATTGATGTCAAGGTTGACCTATGTGCTTAAGTACTTGAGCTGCTTGAGCTGCTTGGTTGTTTGGTTGAGGTGCTTGTTTATCTATTTCACCTACTTGCTTGTGTGCTTCAACTGCCCGAGTGTTTGCACTAGTAGCTTACCTCCTTTCTTGTCATCATGTCTTATGCCAAATCAATTTCTATGTTAGCATTTTTTTCAGGTTGAAAGTCAAATATTTTATGGCTACGTGGCATACTCATGGTATCAAAGTTTTATGGAGGTCGATAAAAGACATTGAGTTCATGACTTTTCCTTCATGCCCTTTCAGTAATATGTGGCAGACTTCCATATTATTATTTTTGTAATACTTCCAAATTTTGTCTTCGTGACTTCTTTGAGGATTGTTGAAAATGTGGCATATCATTTAGGCGGCTCTTTACATTTGTAGTGTGTTGAATGAAAATATTTCTATGTGTCAGCTTTTCTTGGCAGCTCTTATTTGAGTATCATCATTTTAATTTAGACGATATCTTCAGTCATGTTACCATCGACTTCTTTGTGGGTGGCTAAGAAAAATCGTATTTCTTTTGTGAAGGCGGCTTTAGGATTCATTTTTTATTTCTGTCAAAACTAAATATGAGATGGCTCTTTTATTTAAATGATGGCTTTAGCTTTTTTTTTAGGACCGCTTGGCTATGTGTTAGTGTGTATATCAATGTGTAACGACTATGTGGAGTGACAATTTCCAGAAGAAGTCTAAAAACGTAAAAAATTGAATGGCAAGTCTATTGCTGTCATTTTTTTGAGACCTATTTGTGTGTTGAGCTTGAATGGAGAGGTGATTTATTCACTTTCTATGTGTGGCGACTCTTCTTTATTGTGTCGTCAGTTACTGAATTCTGTGTGGTGACGAATATTTATTTCTGGCATTGACTTATGTGTGGAGGCGACAAAAATTAGCATATATTGCCTTCATCAAAATCGTGGGCAGCTAAAACTCCAAAATATTTTAATTGAGGTGCTTTAGAAATTTATTGATTCTATTTTTAATCTTCTGTCAATCAATTTAATGAAGCTACGACGGTTATGGACCTTTAGCGAATTCTTTTTGTGATGGCTACATATATCTTTATTAAAAAAATGGACACTTGAATGAGAATGGTGTGTCGTGAATGCTTATGTCTAGTGTTTTGGAGGTGGGCTATATAATGGGTGAAGCCATGTGAGTAATCCTTGCAAGAACATGAGTCTTCAAAATTGAAATCATTAAATCTCTGATCATATTATTTACTTCTGTGGTGGTGTAAGATTTGTTTGGAAGACGTGAAGCTTTAGAGGTTTGTGTATAGATTTGTGTACGTGGAAAGCTTGGATGCTGAGTTTAGGATTGTATTTACTGTGCGATCTTCAGAATCAACCCAAACTGAAAGATGACGTCGTAACTGGGGACATTACAGTCCGCTCTTCCCAAAGATTGCTTGTCCTCAAATAATGCCAGTAAAGCCCTACAATCCACAATCAAAATCATACTGAAACTAGAAATGATCCCAAGGTCCCAAATAATTCTAGGTCTATAGCTCCATCTGCTCAAATCCTTGTCTTGTGAGGTACCAACACATGAGGTCTCCTGAAAGACACCTATAAGAAGAGTGATAAAATACCACAAAAACTCAATCCACTCCTCAAAAACATGTCCCTCAATAGAACCAAACTGAGGTGCCACATGAGTAAGCTCAAGAAAATCCACACTGGCTCTCTCATCCCAAACGGTAGCTTCTCTAAAACTCAGTGTGAATCTTAGGTTCCAAGTGAATCTCGGAAAGGAACCATCATGCTAAAGCTACGTCACACTAGACAACATTGTCAACCCAATGTGCTCAGACTGTACTCTCTTATCCCAAACTGCAACAATCAATAAACCATCAACTGGAACAATGTATGCCCTCGCCATGGAGTAATTGTAGTAGGCGTCACTCACCAAAATGGAAGCAGATAATGGGGGCACTGTATTCGGAAAGGTACTCACAACTAGTTACCCCAACTTGAAATCAATCTAGTCATCGAGAAATGTCTGCATTACCAACTCAGAAAGTGTGGACAACAATAATAAATCTGTGATTCCACTGGATATGTAGGAAAGGTAAGCAAGGAGTAAACTGAAGAATCACCCCCTAGTACCTAATCATCACTGAGACCCAAGCTTAACCGAAAACAACTCAACTGTTGAACTAGAGGAACCATCCAACACAACATCAGATCCCAAAACAAAATCATATGTAAGCTGGTTGGAAAGTGTGTCAGGGCACCAAGGCTAGAAGTAGTCCCACTAGTCCATTCTTGAGATAACACTTCATGACTAGAAACTACACCTGGGTCCCAAACCTTGCTATTTTCATCCAATGCAGTGCTACAACTAGGAGTAGTCTCATCATCCAACTCGAAAAGAGGATTTTCATGTACCCTATCAGCTCCTATCTCAAACAAGGGATTGTTGAAAAGCAATTGTTGACCACCCTAAAGAGTTGATTGTGAATCCAAATCAGCAAAGCTGCTAGGTCCCTGCTCATGTTCAACTGTATGCATAGTTAAATCTGATTTGTTCTTAAGAACAAGATCAAGACCAACATCATCATAAATGCCATCAACCATGCATAATTGCAGAGTGGAAATCAGAACAACTCCATAATCAAAAGTAAATTCATCCCAATCAGGTTCTTTGTCAAACAAAGGTACCATCTCACCAAGATTCCATGTTTTAGAAGGCAGATTGTTTTGTTCTTTGTGCTCCTCCTGTGATGTTGTCTCTCTAAATAAATCATTTACCAATTCATCACCAAACACATCAACACAAATATCTTCGTCCATCAACTAATCCTGAGAATCAAAACTCAAACTGCCTTTGTCAACACCATTGCAATTGTCATTGTTTGTTGTTTTGAAGGTCTCATCCATAGTGCCTCCAACAATACAATCTCCCAAAGGTGTGTTATTATTTTTCAGCATTACCAAACCCGATACTAGTGTTCACTAGTACTCTGGACAACTCTAAAGATGCATTAAAGGCTGCTGCCATGTCTTTTCCCTTTCTTTTGCTAGACTCCACATATGCCCACCATGTGACAGCCCTCTCAAAACCACATTCTTACCCTCGGGTTGAAATTTCAGCTCCAACGACTAAATTTTTTGAGTAAACTCCCCCAAAGAGCATAGCCATTGAATGCCCATAACTACATCCATGTCTCCTATGTTCACTACATAAAAATCCTTAATTTCATGACCTCCCAACTGAACGCTCAATTGAGGAACCATCCTGGTACATTGGATAGTAAATCCATCAGCTACCATAACTATAAAACCACCAACCTCCTGTGTCTGAAGCCCTCTTCGTGCCACTAAGCCGTCATCTATGAAGTTATGGGTAGCTCCTGTATCAATCAAAGCCAACATACACTGCCCCTGTATCACACCTCTAATATGCAGTGACTGATTCTCACGAAAACTATGGAGTTGGGCAAGTGTCCCATCATGGTCCCACCTCTTACCATTTTCTTCTAATGTCTTTTCACCTTCACTTTCTATGGAATCAACTTGTTGGTCTGATTTTTTTGATTCACCTTCTTCATTAGATTGGTACTCTATTAGCAGTACCTTAGCCTTGGTTGAGCATTTGTGATCCTTGGTGTAAGGTTCCTTGCATGTAAATCACAATCCCTTTTTTCTGAAATCATTCAAGGTCTCACTGTCTATCCTTGTGTAATTTTTCTTAGGCTGCTCTTGTTCCTTGGTGTTAATTTTCTTGTCTTTTTCCTTCTTGGGCAGTGAGTCCTTGGACTGAAATTTGTTCTTGAAGGTGGATGTCTCCATGTCTCTAGCCTTTTTTATGGCTTCCTGAAGGTTAGGAGGGTTAAAAGCTTTGATCCAACCCCTTAATGGATCAGAAAGTCCATCTATGAACAACACTATAAGGCTTCTCTCAGAGATATTAGTCACTAACACAGATAGCTTTTGGAAATCTGCAATGTATGAATCCACAAAACCCCATTGTTTAAGTTGAGCTAGTTCCTTAAAGTGCAGCTCGGGATTTTTCTTATCAAATATTTCAATTAGTCTTTCAGTGAACACCCTGTATGAAGTGATTTGTGCATGCTCCAAAGTTAACATACCATTATACCACCACTCATGGGAAACTCCATCTAGGTGTATAGATGCATACTAAATGGACTCTAACTCTGGTATGGGGTTTAAAGTGAAGTAGGTATCGAGTTTTTGTACCCACACTCTTGCTGACATCTTTTTGGACCCATCA
Organism: Sequoia sempervirens; assembly: GCA_007258455.2. Taxonomy (NCBI): domain Eukaryota; kingdom Viridiplantae; phylum Streptophyta; class Pinopsida; order Cupressales; family Cupressaceae; genus Sequoia; species Sequoia sempervirens. The sequence goes on from VDFB02365360.1 coordinate 121,433, forward strand.
AAATAAGGAAGTGTAAGTTTCCCCACTTTCCTTTGTAGCTCATTTTGCTGATCCCTATTCCCCCTTGTGTTTGAATGTTGTGTTCTCAAATCAATGTAATCTCTGAGGGATATGTCCATCTGAAAGCTTGGCCCTGCATCGAGCCAATCCTGTCTAAGCTAATCTTGTTGTTCCAACAAAGTAAGCTCAGGATTAACAAGTACTTCTACTCTCAGTGGAAAGTTTCGCATAAGAGGCCTTGCCAAGGCTCCTTGATTGCCCACTCCTTGTTGTCCTACCCTGTTTCCTTGACCCATTTGGTCCATTCTCTTTATTAAATATGCTAACTTGTCATTAGTCTCCTATGCCTGTTGTGTTGCCCTACCTTGCCCCTAACCAAAGCATTAAGAAGAAGCATCAATCTATCAGGAGGTGCCTCATTCCTCTCATTTCTTTCATTCCTTTCATTCCTTTCACCTTCACCACCCCTATCTCCCATGTTTCCAGTATTAGAAGACCTACTGGATGATGATTTTGTTCGCTGCCCTTCTTCTGAAGATGGCCAATGCTCCCTATACCCCTCTTCTCTTCTAGTACTTATTTCTAAATATCTTATTTCCCTATCACTTAGGCTCATAGAAACTCACACCCACTGGTTGGAAAGACTGATTTGGCTTTGATACCACTATAATAAACAACCTCAAATATTTTTTTTGTGTTTTCAGATTTTTTTCCACTGCTGTATGAAGGTTTTGTGTTTGCTTTCCTTTCTGATTTGTTTGATTGTTTTTACTCACATGCCATTCATAATACATTGATACCAAATGATATATAACTTAATGCAAATGAAACATACAAATATCATGCTAGGAAAATAACATTCTTCTCCTTCAATATTCAGAATTTCATTAACAAGTGTAGACTTATACAACCATTAATAACAAAAATTAATAACACTTTCAGACCTGAAGCAAGACGCCTGTTATGCAATTTTAAAATTCCCCAGGAGCATCGAATTGAGACAAGGAAAGGCTCTATTCACCTTGCTTAAAGCTACCCCCAAAGCTGCAATATAGGCTTCGAATAACCAGCAACATAAGTCAACAAAAATAAAATTACAAACTATGAATGTTGAAACCACCAAAAGGGATGTCCTCCTATGAAAGTTCAATCTACCTCTAAAAATTCATTTCTCACTCAAAAATAACAATCTAATGCTCTTTGGAATCACCATGAAGTGACTCATTGAATGATGCAATACCCATTTTGTAATCTTTGTTCGTCTTGGAGCTATGAGCACAAATGTAGGTTCAAGTCCAACAAAGTAATGCCCAAAAATTGATTTAAAAACTCACCCAAAACTTCACAAAATCACACCAAACCAAGAAACCAAGAAAACCACACCAAAACCAACTAAAAACCACTTAAAAGTACTAAAATATCTTCATCTCTTTTAGCCCAAATGTGATTCCTGACTGAAATCACCAATCACCAACTTGAGTAGGTCTCTCACTATCGAAACTAGTCTTAGACAATGAGGGTTTTTCGTCCTCGAATCCATTTTCTTGTTCCTCTGGTATCAAACTAGCAACACCTCTCTAAGTTGTCAAACATCCATAGAAGAAATGAACTTGCCAATGAGGCTTTTTAAAGTTTACTTCCACATTAGGGCGACCAAGGGAGAAAAACCCTAATCCTTAAGTGAAATCCATGCCTTTAGACAATTTGTCTTTTGATTTAATTCATATCTCATTTCAACATTAACTTTATTCAAAAATTTAACTCCATTCTCTCCTTAGGCGTCCACCCCTTATTGAGCATTCTAAATTACTTTTGATGCTCATTAAAATGACTTAAAGTCATTGCACTAGGCATCATGGTACAAATTTGTCCCCCCATGACCCTCAAAGAATAAATATAAAGTTACTTTATTAAAATCCAATTTCAAAGGAGAGATTAAATATTAAAATGTCTCAACCATAGAAACTGATGCCTCCACTAAAAAATGTTGCTGAGAGATAACCCTGACCGGGTCCAGCCTACCCTAGATGACTTACAATTTTTAGGAAGTCCTAAAAATAGTAAGTCGCGCCCTAAAACTCAAGCTAGAGAGAAACTAAGGTGCTCGAAAGGGCTCACCGAGGATTGAAGCACAATACCAAACCCCCTGCTAAAAATAACACTTACTAACAATAGTAAGTGTATCAAAATCAACCCAAACTGAAAGAGGACGTCGTAAATGGGGACATTACAAGAACTACTTTTATTTTTATTAATCTACCTATCAAGCTAAACCACTTACATTCCAAGATGATAATCTATTTTGAATCTTATCCATCATTTCCTGCCGCATTTCCCTCCTGATCCTTAGTTTTTGTGATTCTCTTAGAGATTTTCTTAGCTCAAGAAACTGCATGAAAATATTTACAATTTCTATCCCATCTTTTACCCACTATCCCTGGCTTTTTGCTTCCAAAATTTCTCTTATTTTTTCAATATAACTTCTTGAAGTGATAATAGCCTTGTTTCTTTACCTAGGAGATCATCACTAGGCCTTCATGTTATATTTATAATGCATCTTTAAGCTCCTCAATTTTTTTTTCCTTTTCCTCAAAAATATTTCCAAAAACCTCCTCCTTCCATACTTAATATTGTTTTCAATTTAAGGTTCAGTCTGTACATAGCCAATGTATGAGAAGCCTCACATTCCTTCTGCCATAATTCTAATGTGTCATGAAAAGAAGGATGTTCAAACCACATAAATTGGGAAAAACATGGGTATTTGTACTTAATAGAATCTCCTTTTATCTCCATTTATATAGGGTATGATCCAACCCCGCCTTTGGTAATATTTTAGAGGAAGCTTGCCAAATTTTCAAAATCCAGTTTGGAGTCAAATGGAAATGATTTAAGCACTCTGCTATTAAAGTAAAACCTTTTCTCTTGTTATTCCAAGTATATGTACTAGTTAACAGGTGTTTTATGACCACACCAACACAGAATAAAGTTTCCAATGGTCACTCTATCCTCTCTTGATCAAAATTTCCTGCATGCTAAGATTGCGAAAGATCATGCATTCAACTCCAAGGTTCCTTCATGCAATGGACGTACACTTAGTTGGCTTGATGTGATTTTCTGGTATTTCAAGGGGAATTACACAATTTTTCACTCAAGAGAAAGGGATTTTCAAGATTAGGGAGATTTATCAATGAAGCTCAAGTTTCCTAAACTAACCAGAAAATGTCAAATTTGAATGGCTGCAGAGATTTAGAAAAAGCTCTAATCTACCCTAGGCATGGGACATGGTGATCAAATCTCACAAACTTCAACCAAGCTTTGCTTTGCCTCACCTTGGAAAACTTCTACAAAACTGGTGCAATCTTCAAAGGAGTGAACTAGAGATATTCAGATTACAATTTAACATGAAGACACCATCGCGACAATGCATACCAACATGTAAATTATAACTGAAGTTAGGTCCAAACTATTCCAGTTGATCACACAAGCCGAACCCATGATCAGTGAGCCCACTAGTGGTATGGACTAGCGAAGCTTGCTCAAATCAATCACCACATTCCACAATCATCTACTTGCATGAAATAAAATCTATTCTACTCTATCTAAGTTCTACTCTAAGATTCTATGCTAATTGGAAGGATGAAGAAACCTTGCTAGTTGCCCACAATAAAAGATGAAATCACAAGCAATGACAACCCTTTTATTATAGTAGTGTTCACAACAGTCTCTTACAAAGCATTCAGTTGAAAACTTTCCTTCCTTCTGTACAAATGAGGGGGGAATGCCCCTTTTATAGTTGGCCCTATCTCAAGGATGACTCAAATTCAATTACAATGAATGACTCAGATTGAGCCACATAAGCCCTATTCAGGGTTTTGCTAAAAACAACCACAAAGTGGAGGAGTGGGGTAATAAATGAGCAGTTAATGCCCACTCTCTCCCTACATCACTATGAGCATTTAATTCCCACTATCATCCAAAAGGTCATCATCCAAGAAAGCATTCCCATTCTCCTCTTTCACCGCAAACTCAATGAATCTGGCCAATACTGCTTCAACTTCTTCAACTAAGATGGGTGGAATACAGGGAAACCAAGGGACACGTCCCCCCCCCCCAAATGCCTGATCCCTATCCCCAGGACATCCCAGGTATAAGGGGATAGCAGGGGACGGTAGGGGACCGTCCCCTTTTTTGCAAATTTTTTAGGAAACTTCCCCGAAACGGGGGGACATCGTTGACCAGATGGGGGATGACTGACCAGTCTCAGGGATGGCTAGGGGACTTGGGGACGGCTAGAGGACTTCTAGGAGTCCCCTGGCTATCCTTGGGACAGCTAGCCATCCTAGAAGTCCCCTGGCCGTCCCCAGGATGGTCAACCGTCCCCCGCATCAAACCATGGTCAAAACAAAAAAAAGAATACATTTTCAAAGCAAGGGAGTGTGAACTTAATTATGTCCACCCATGAAATAAATTGGTACCACTGCTTGTTGTCTTGAAACTTTGGATAAGTGTAACTGATACAATTACTCAATATTGGTTTATGTACTGAGGTGCCTAGATGAATTCCAATGAATAACCCAACACTCAGTGCTTGTTCTCAATGCTACTGTGCCTCATAAATAAGTCTCACAAGTCTTACTCTATTGTGAAGATGATACATAGTGGGCCCTAGGACATCTGATCATGCAAAACAATAACATGATAACTGTGCAGATTATTTGCCTAATGCAACTCACTATCATTCTTAGAAGGCTGCACTCCCTTGTTCTAGTTTTCGATAAACAAAAATATTATCATGAGAGTATCTGTTTTCTTAATTCAAAATCAAGCTTTCCATTGAATAACTTCTAACTTATTCATTAAGATCAATGAATACCCAATAAACCATATCAACTTGAACACAAATGTTATATGTTAATGTTCTATAATGTATATTATGCGTGCCTTATCTATGTTATCTATTGAATATTTAAAATTTCCCTATATTTTTATATAGTCATCCCTTGCCGTCCCTAAATTTGGCCTCAAAAATTGGAAACTTGGGGACTTGTCCTGTCGTCCCCTGTCGTCCCCGTCCCAGAAACTTGGGGTAACCTTGGTGGAATATGGTTGAGCCAAAACTCAAGCACCGTGACAGCTTGCCCCTGCCGAGTATAAGATTTTCCCCAAGCAATTAAGGCATCCTAAGTGTTTTGAATGATATTTGAGAAGGTCAAAATATTTTCAAAATCTACTTGGGAAAATGACCTTACATCCGAAAAGAAAGGCTCCAATCTGCCCTTCAAGCCATCCGCAGTCACTTCCTTTGGAGTCATCCTTTTAGCAAATAATGCTTCAAGTGTGTTCAAGACTCCCTCCTAAATATTTCCCATGGCCCTTCTAACTCATGCTGATTCTGCCCGAGCTACTTTGAAGAAGCCTCGACCTGTGACTGCTAAAGAATACCAACTGGGGAAGTCATATCTGTCGCCCTCCTGTATCACTCCTCCTTCCACCAAAGTCTGTATGGGCATATACATTAAAGTTTCCAAGCAAGGAACAATTTTATTCTGATAAATGTGGGGTTTCACTCCAGGCCTGATCAACATTGCTCATGAGAGACAGAATACTGGAGGCCTACTGAAAAGAATGGGCGAGATCCTCCATGAACTTTTATGTCTCTACGCGAATATGGCCAACCCACTTATCTGCTTCTAGGGCCATCTTCTTTAAATCTTCCAGGCCGTTGACTAATTCCCTCGGAAGTTCAACTGGAAGATCAACTATTGGATTTTCATGTCCACACGGACAGGCTAAGTGCCGCACATAGCCAACAATGTCCTATGCTCTTTCTTCAATCTTTTATACTTCCCTTCTGTCCGAAGCAACCTATCTTTAAGAGCCTGATAGGAGCTATCACATTCTTCGATTACTTGAACCCCTATAGGGCGGCCCAACTCCACAATAGAGACCACATAATTCTCTAGGATAGCCTCATCTCAGTCACATTCTACCCTAGGAATAACCACATGGAGTGTGTGAGAACCAAACTTATCTGTAGATATCTTCGAGAACTTCCTAGCACTCTTCTTTTCTGGCGGTCCATTGATTCTACTAAGGAATTCCTCCATTTCAATTGCCAGATCAGTCTCCTTAATAGGATCCCTTCTCATTCTTTCCTTGAGCCAATTTGGCACTGCTTGCTGTGGGTCACAAATAATAAGTGACTATTCCTCTCTTGCTTCCTCTCCATGCATTTCTTCTCTAACAACATTCTGTTGAGGCTCATCAGTTTCCATCTGCTGAGTATTTTCTCTTGAACCTTGAGCCTCTTGCCCTGTGGTAGTCTCTTCCTTCAAAGCCGTCTCAATCAAATGTTGGAAGCGGGTGTCTGTCTCGGTCTCCACTTCTTCTTCTTGTTGATTTTCCTTCCTAGGAGCTTTGACACTTTGACTATTTGGCTCTCTAAGAGGTGGTTGGTTCACCTCCTGAAACTCTCGCTCCTCATTCAATATGTTTCTCTGGATCGCAAACAATGAGACCTCTTGCACACTCGAAGAGCGAGTTTGCAATGGTGTGGATGATGCTTCCTCTACCCTCTGAGGTATCAGCTGAACCTGCACCTCTCTCCACAGTTCTGAAGCTTGGGCGACCTGTTTCCCTTTTCTAGCTATTGGCGGCCTTTGGTCACCCATCAAATTGTAAGTGAGGGGGACTAATATGCTTTTAATTCTTTTCACGTGCCTTTCCACCCAATTTCTAGTGAATGTCAAAACCTGTATGCCGAATGTATCCAAGTCTGTAATTTACGGTTCTAACCAATCAGGTAGTGGGACCGCTGTGTTTCTTACTGATTCATAGTTTGGCTGCATAACATTTACGTCCTCATCTACCTGATCCGGAACTGGAACAATCTTACATTCTCTGATTATTTTCAAGGATATTTTGGAAAACATTCTTCTTCTAACCTCAACATCGTCCACTGCATTGGCCCAGAAGTCCTCAACATGCGCCTTGTGCCTATATTCCACACCCTACACCATTCTGATATTTTTATAAGGATCAAAATCCTACCTGCTGGTGTGGTATGAGAGGTGGAAAAACTGTAGCTCATCTTCAACTTCTTTGGCTGCCTACAAGGAGGGACAAACCTCATCTGAATTCCCCATGATGATTGGGAAGTCCAATCCTCCTTTCTTCTTCTTTTTTTGAATTCTATCATAGGCAATGAGCTGCCTAGATATCTCTAACATCACCATTCTATCTGTGGGGTACCTTGGTAATCTATAAGGATATGATGTAAACCCTTGTAGCCTGATATAAGTGAACTTTGGAAATTGGATAAACCAACATCCATATCTCTCGATCAACTCCTAAGCTTCTTTTGATATCCTTTATTGAGTCCTTCGCTGAAGGGTCCTAGCTATGTGCATTGTGAAGGCATCGTTTACCCTTTTGTAGCTGGAGGTGCTGCTCAGATGCAATTGTTGGAAAGCCTCGTAAATTTTGAACTGCTCAGGATGACACCCAATTGGCTCCTTACAAGTTCTTCCCCTATATTTAGTCATTTGAGCCAACATGTATATCACATATGAGCTCATGTAAAAAGTTTTAGTTCTCCTCAGATTCCTAAACTGTTCATCCAGATTATCACTTATCATTCTTGCCTAGTCCACACAGTCCTTCCCCTCCAGCACAATCCCAATGTAGTAGAACATCCATGGCTCGAAGATGTACGATGGAGGACTTCCATTCACTCGGCTAAGCATCATCATTAGATCACAATACTCCTGCTTCACATCACCTGAAATAATTTGCTTGGGGAGCTTGGTATGAGGAGGCCTGGGCTTCTGCATCCAAACATAATTTATCATTCCAGCGCATCTCTCAAAAGTAGAAGTGTGCATCCTTTCAACCCTCTCCCTCTTTCTGTATACCATCTCATTGAAAGTAGGGATTCCAAATGCCTCTCTGATGGCTTCAGATGTAAGATTGGCAAACAATTTTCCATCAAAAGAAATAATAGTCCTTCGCTTCGGCTTGTAGCAGTTGGCACATTCTCGGATTAACTCCGGACACTAGATAGCTGGTGGAAAACCAGCAGCTGCATAAAGTCCACTCTTCATAATTTGATGTGCTGGGAGTCGTGACTGATGGAGGATAGCCACCTATCTCGTACATCTGACCTCTGAGTGCTCCAAGATTGTATGAACTGAGATTCGTATCATTTAGCTCTCCCAACTTCGATGTAAACTTGGATTTTGGAAGAAACATTTTGCTTAACTTCTTTATCGCCGCCTGCCTTGATATATTGGCCTTGCTTCACTCAACATTGGCAGCCTTTCTTGCAACTCTATTGGCCTTTGCAACTGCTCCTCTGCCAGCTTCAGCCATCCTGCAAAACAAAAGATAGGCATTAAAATTTAAAGTTAGAAAATAAATAACCTTGGGATAACCAAAATGTGAAACAAAATTTGAAAATAAGGAGCCTTGACATTAAAAATTCAAACTCCAAACCTCAACACTTTTCCAGCAGTATGAATAATACTTCTAGCACTTAAAAATTTCACCCTTAGCACCTAGCTTGCTGATTTCACTTGCTCACTTCAGCAGCTTCACCTCAATGTTTTTCTTCTCACCCTCAGAGTCACAACTTCGCACTTGCAAGTGGTGAGAAGAAATGAAAATTTTCATGACTTAAATAATCGTGTCAAAGAATATTGCTAATTCGTGAGGGAGTTTATTTTAGCAATTTCATTAAATTTCCCCTCCCACTACTCGGCAATTTCCAATTTTGGAGAGGTGATGGGCGAGTTGTCACTAAAGCGGGTCCCATTCGTCATAAACCTTGCCTTTGTCAAAGATTCTTTCCTTTGTAGATGTTCAAATTTCCTCTTTGGCTTCTTGTAACGTTTTGTTATTTCGAAGATTCATGGGGAAATCATTTAACTCATTTAATATTTCCCCCCTTTCCATGGGCGCATTTCATCATGTCTCTTCTTAGTGCATTTCACCTTGGGCGCACTTCACCATGTCTTCCTCCTAGTTCTCTATGCCTTAGAATATTTTCATGTCGTCTTGTTCATGATGGGCGCACTTGAGGGGGTGTCGTCTTGGAAGCATTTTAAGTCATGTTCTAGGCGCATCTTGACCTTGGGCTCATTTCACCTTGTCTTTCATGGGCGCATTCTAACCTTAGTGCTTGGCGTTCCACCACATTTCCTTTTTCCCTCCTTGGTGCTTGAGTGCATCTAGCCCCTTGAGCGCATTTTCATCTCATCTTAGGCGCATTTGACATATCTTGTGCTATGGGCGCATTTTTTCCCTTGGTGTTTGAGCGCACTTGGCTTCCTACTTGAGTGCATTTCAGCTATCTTCCTCCTAATTCTTCAAGCCTTAGAATATTTTCATGTTGCTTATTCCTCTTTGGGTGCATTCTCTACCCCATCCTTTGGGCGCATCTCTACCCTATCCTTAGGAAATTTTTCCTTGTGCCTTGGGCACATTTACCTTGGTGCCCTGGGCACATTTACCTTGGTGCCCTAGGCGCATTTACCTTGGTGCCTGGCATTCCACCACATTTCCTTTTGCGCTCCTTGGTGCTAGAGCACATCTAGCCCCTTGAGCGCATTTTCATCTCCTCTTAGGCACATTTCACCTTGGGCACATCTTTACTTGGTGTTTGATTGCATATACCTTAGGTGTTATGGGTGCATTTGATCTTAGGTGTTAGGGCACACTTGACCTCCTTTCATGGGCTCATTCTCATCTTGTGCTATGGGCGCACTTAACTTCATGCCTTAGGCACATTTCCATCATGCCTTAAGCACATTCAAGCCTTTAAGTGTTTGTTAATGCATAAGGGTGAACTTTGAACACTTAGTCAATTTTGCCCGGCTTGCCCTCGCATTTCCACTTTTAGAAACTTCTGAAGTTCTTGTGATTCTCAAACATTTGCAACTCCTCAAGACTCGAAATTCACTCAACGTGGTCCTCATGGCTTGATTAACTTGTTCACACCTGCCTTTTACGCTCACCTGCTATTTTTGGACTCGTTCTGGAGATGATTTACTAAAAATAGTAAGTGTGCGGATCATGCTTAAATTTAACCTATAGACTCGTTGGAAGATTCTGACCGCAATGGGATACACTTTTTTTTCATTTTTCCTGAGTTTTTCCCTTCATTTTAGGCATAAAAGTGGGAAACCCTAATTTCATTGCATGTGCTTATGTTGACCTTTCTTTGATGTCGTTTCTGCTACATACTACTCTGCTCTTGAAATTGAAGATATGGAGTTGTTCGGGTGACATCATACCTACTAAAAGTGGACTTGCTAAAAATAGCGAGTTCTCAGAATTCGTTCAAATTTTGCATGCAAGTTTCTCAAAGGGTTCTAAACATGATGTATCAGTCAAATTTTCAAAAGCCCTGAGAAAAAGGTCCCAAATGGAGTACTTACTAAAAATAGTAAGTTGTCAGAATTCAATGAAATTTTAATGGGAACCTGCCTGAAGCCTCCTGATCGCAGTGTCGAGCTCAAATCTCAATCTGCTTACTCAATTTGACCCCAAACTAAGCCTGAAGAATGAAAACCCTAATCCGACAAAACGCACTCCAAACTTTGCCAAAATTCCAAATTGGGCCCAAAAACGGGTACATCCCCAGGAATTCATAAGGAACTAGGAGAGACTGCTGCAAAACCACCCCAAACCAAAGCCAAAAGACCCGAAATGGGCAAAAATTAAGGGGTCCCCATTTTGAATGGGGTGATGTGTGAAAAGGTCACAACAGTACCATTCGTTGATTCAAATTGTACAAACTACAATCTTGAAATCAAATCATTAAAATCTACAGAGGATTTTGTCTTATGGTATGCTCCTCCATGTTTATCCTCTAAAGCTAGAATAGTATTAAGTCCCCTCCTATAAAAATGCACGCTCTTTAATAACATGAATTTAGCTCTTCACCTCATGCCATACTCTGAATTTTTTTATATGTGAGTTCTGGCCATAAACATTGAAAAAGCAATAGTTTTTAATTTGCTTAAGGAATAGTATGATAAATAATCCATTGCAACTTTAGTTGAACATTTTTAATATATATTTTTTATATGGTAAAATACTTATTATTGCATTATCTATCTTCGTAACTAGCAGAGTGATAATACACAAATCTTGATGATTATCTTACTTCTAAGAATATGCTCTAAAGGTACAACTAGGAAGTAAGGTAGAAAAGGCTGAGATTGCATTAAAGTTTATGGATAGCAGTTTCTAGTGACCTTGTTGCATTTTAGGCCACTTTCAATTCCACCCCCTTTTTTCTTTGCTTATTATTGGTTATCTATCTGCGTAGCTAGCAGAGTGATTCTAGACAAATCTTGATGATTATCTTACTTCTAAGAAGGTGCTCTGAAGGGTCAAGATTGCATCAAAGTTATGGGCATCAGTTTCCAGTGACCTTATTGTATTTGAGGCTGTTTTCAATTCCACCCACCTTGTTTTGTTGCAAGTGTTGTATGAACCTCCTTTTATTTTCTTCTAGATGGCTTTTCCTGCCTCTTAGGCATTGTTAGACAGGAATCTTTTAGTTAACTGGCTCGTATTTAACCACCTTCGAAGGCAATAGTTACTGATTTATTTATGAAGTTGGACTAACCAAATTCAAAGAAACTAATGACATCCATTGTGCTCAACCAAAGTTTCCTTCAATGCTCTTTAGGAGACTTTTTCCTTAGAAGGTTCTAGTTCATGACCTCCAGGGAAAATGCCAAGGTTTATCAAATCTGGGCCTTGTATAATTTTTCTATAGTGATCATAACTTTTCTTCTATATCTGGTTTTGTGCCAGTCCTTAGTTGCAGACTTTCACATCTAATGCTGACAGGAGAACCTGGGTCTTTCAACACTTGCTGCTGATAATGTAATGCTAATGAGCTTTTTATGTTTAAAACATTATACCACTTTGTGTCCTGCAACCAAAGGTCCCTTATTGTTTTGTGGTCCCACCATTTGGTTAGGCATGTTTTAAGGCGAATACATTTTGCCTTACTTATTTTGTTTTTTCTGTATCTTTCTATTTATGGTCCCACTGGCTGGTGACACATATTTTAAGGTAACTATGTTTTGCATTACCTGGTATGGTTTTTCTGTATCTGCCTAATTTTACGTAAGTAGCATTTTGTTATAGAGCCATTGAGCTACATAATGTATTTTTTGCTTCAATGGGCAAATGATTGATGAGCAACACTTCCTTATAAGAAATTAATTTAAGAATTTGCTTTGTGCAGTGGTAAAACAGCCACGGCAGCAACTGTTGGCATTGACAGTGACTTTCCTTTTGTGAAAGTAGTAAGTGCCATGCACTTTAATTGTTTCAAGGACTGTTTTGACTGTAGGTTTGTAGATCTTTGTCGGTTTTGACTGTTTTTCTGCATGGACAGGTATCGACAGAAACAATGGCTGGACTCAGCGAGAGCAGTAAATGTGCAGTTATAGTAAAGGTTAGAATAATTTGAAAATAACTGTGTTAGTTATGAAGAAACTCTTTAGACAGTTCGTTCGATTCATCTGAAGCTGCAACAGCTCACATTTGAGTTTTCTTGTGAAACATAATAGGTTTTTGAGGATGCTTACAAGTCTCCATTAAGTATTATTATCCTTGATAATATTGAACGGTATGCTTTGTACTTCTTTCTGGAATCAAATATCTATTTAACAATTTGTTGGAAATTTCAAAATCACCATCATTTTAGTCAATTTTCCAAACTTTATTATATGCCTCAGGTTTTGCATTCGGAAATTGACACTTTCTAACCATTTTACTTGTGAAGAGGAAATACAATTTTTCTATTTTTATATGTCCTCTACATTTATTGTCTCCTTTCCAGATTACTAGAGTTTTTTGTAATTGGACCTCGATTTTCAAATTTGGTCTCCCAGACATTGTTGGCGTTTCTGACAAAAATCCCTCCTAAGGTACTACTCTATACCGAACCTCTTAATAAGTTTTTCTTTAGCTCCAACTCCAGTAGTCTACAGGTTTCTTACATTGCAAGTTAGAAGGTAATGTTAAGAAGTTGTTTGGTATGCACTTGGGTTCTGTGGAATAGTTATACCCGACTGATTTTTTCTTCCCTTTATTTTAAATTTTACAGGGAAGGAATCTCTTGGTTATAGGGACTACAAGTGAAGTGAATGCCCTTAAGTCTCTAGGGTTTGGCAAGGCTTTTGATGTCACTTATCATGTGCCAACATTAAGGCGTGAAGATACAAGGAAGGTAATTATTGTACACTAGGGATGAAGTTTTAGTCAGATTTGTCTGTTATGAATATAAATTCCATGGGAGCTATTGGGAAGCTGTAACTTGTTATCAGCTAAGATCATGTTATGCTAGGTTTATGCTTTGTGTCAAAAACAATTTTGGCTTAGTTTTTGGGTCAAAATTTGAGGTAAACATGGTTACACCACTTGTTAATTTCGTGTGTCATTTTGACTATATTTTCCGGCATCCTTGTCTACAGGTTCTACAACAGTTATCTAAGTTTTCAGAAGACGATCTCGATGCAGCAGTTGATGCTACTGATGAGGTATGTTCATAACAGGAAGAAATTCTTATGTCTAGGAGCAGTATAAGCCATCACCATCAGATCCATTTTCTCAATTTTTTTGTTTAAAATCACCATGGTGTTGTGTTATTTGAATGAACTGTGTACATCTGAAATTCTTTTCTCGATTGAAAACCTGACCCAAAGCAATTTCTTTTGCAGATACCAATCAAGAAACTGTTTATGTTAATAAAGATGGCTGCGGGAAAAAGTGCTGAAGCTATCTACTCTGGAAAGGAGAAAATAAACATTCATCATTTCTTCGACTGCCTTAGTGATCTCGCTGGGAGTGATGGTGATTTTGAAATGGTTGCTGGTCTCCATAGCTGATGTTTCAGAGAATCCCACTTAGCATTTGAAGCATTTGATGAGAACTATTATTGATGTTGCATTTTTATACTATTTCAGTGTTATTAGATATTTGGATCTTAACAATCATTGTTTATGGATAATCATGCAAACTTCTTGTTGAGTTGAGTCATCAATACTGCCACCTTCAAATTCGCGTTAAATTTATTTAAAAAAAGTGCGTATGGAATAACATAAAGAAAGAATATTACCGAGGGTTGGGGTTTTTTATAGCTCAGTATTTTTTGTTGACTCATTTAAAGTGGGAGGCTTGCTTGATTTGGAATTGAGAGAGGTGAGGTATAATTTTTATGTGATTTTTTTTAATACAAAATATAGAATATTCATTTTGTATTTGACATTTTTTTCATTTAAGCCTGCTCATTCATTGAGGGACAATTTAACATTGAAATATGACATTATCTAAACCTTCAAATTCCATAGGATCTTTAAAAAGAAAAGGATTGATCTATATATGACATTATCTAAACCTTCAAATTACATTGGATCTTATATATATATATACGACATCTCTCTTATAATAACAATATTCAAAATATTATTTAGAGTATTTGAGACTTTAGTTTCTTTGTGTCCTTGAACAAGTGTTTTTTATTACTTCTTTAAAAAGTTCTATAGTTTGTCATAGTGAGAGGTGAGGTAGTTGAGGGTCAAATGGAACTATCAACCATAAAACCAACCTTAGACTACACAAACACAATTTGACTTTGAAAGAAACTTCAATTTTTTATTTTTGCAAAATAGATAAATTGGGAGGAAGACAACCCACTATTCTACTTAAGTGAAAATAAAGCCATAAAAGCATTAAAAGGAGAGAACAAAATAAAGGAAAATATGATCATTTCATTAAAATGGAGATTAATGAAGAATATTTATTTGTCGACTCATTTAAAGTGAGAGGCTTGCTTGATTTGGAATTGAGAGGTGAGGTATAATTTTTATGTGATTTTTTTTAATACAAAATATAGAACATTCACTTTGTATTTAAGTCTATTCATTATAAGAGGCATATTGATATTTGACATTTTTTTCATTTAAGCCTTTGCTCATACATTGAGGGATAATTTAACATTGAAATATGACATTAACTAAACCTTCAAATTTCATAGGATCTTAAAAAGAAAAAGATTGATCTATATATGACATTGTCCAAACCTTCAAATTACATTAGATCTTTAAAAAAATATATATTTATTTTTAATCTATATACGACATCTCCCTTATAATAACAATATTCAAAATATTATTTAGATTATTTGAGACTTTAGTTTTTGTGTCCTTGAACACGTGTTTTTTATTACTTCTTAAAAAAGTTCTTTAGTTTGTCATAGTGAGAGGTGAGGTAGTTGAGAGTCAAATGGGAACTATCAACCATAAAACCAACCTTAGACTACACAAACACAATTTGACTTTGAAAGAAACTTCAATTTTTTATTTTTGCAAAATAGATAAATTGGGAGGAAGACAACCCACTATTCTACTTAAGAAGTGAAAATAAAGTCATAAAAGCATTAAAAGGAGAGAACAAAATAAAGGAAAATATGATCATTTCATTAAAATGGAGATTAATGAAGAATATTTATAAAAAAATTTCAAAGGAGAGGAATAATTATATTTATTAAATAACTAATTAAAGACAATCTTTGTGAAAGGGTGTGATGGTTTGGAAATCACCCCTTAAAGCTTATATAAATCATTTATGTGAAACTTGGAAAGGGTATGGAGATCACTCAAAGAAGCAGATGGATTGGTGGGTTATAGACATTTGAGGAGGCACATTGAGTGTGTACAACTTGAGGTACATAGTACACTCAGGATTGTCCTAGCCAGGGCTTTGATGCATTTGCATGGTACATAAGCACACTTTGTGCTTTTACACATGTTCTCCAATGTGCACTATAGCCGAGGGCCAATACCACTGAAATCTTCCTAGAGTGAGAATGAGCTTTCCAAGTGTTACGATTCAAATAAGTACTAAACTTATTCAAAGATATTTTAATTATGAATGAGATGAAGTTGATCCAATTAAATTATTTTATGATGTTATTTGTTCTTTTGATCATTTTCATATTGTATGGTGCCAATTTATATATTAATTATGGTAATCTTATTATGTTTATGTATTTAGTAACATTGATAAATAACCATTTCATACATTTGTATTTAAATTATAAATATTTTTTACTTTGTTTAAAAATTAGATAATAACACTAACAAATCCACTACCATATAAAATTAATTCTAATATATTAAATCTATCCAATTTTATAATTAGGAAAAAGTAGTGTTACAAATACTTTCTAAACATGGCTTCTAAGGGTGATTGTTTATTATAAAATAATACTATTTCTATTCTCCTATTCTTAATCATCAATATATATCCACATGTTCACAAATTGTTGGATTCTTTTAAATAAGTTCTCTGTCATTGATCAAGATTGGTTGATGGGTGATGGTTGACAAGCTTTAACTATTATTGATCCAAGTTGAGATCCTTAGGCCTTTTTGGGTCCAAAATGACTTGTACACAAAGTTTGGGACAAAAGGTCTCTAAAGGATTTGTTTGTCATTAATTTTCTTTATGTTTAGTGTTTATAATGGGTTTCTCCAATGTTGGTAGATCTATTTATTTTTTAGAAAGTGTATTCTTTATTGTTTTGATTAAGATAAAATGGGAAAGGGCTTGTACCCTTACAAAACAACCGTAAAGGAAGAGCAAAAGGATTTCACGAGAAGTGAGAAAACCAAAAAATAAAACAACAAAAGGAAGACCTCTAGAGAGCTAAATAGAAGTTAAAGACCAATAAAAAAAAAAACACAGACATGATAAGGGACCATCACGAGACCAAAACCAACTACTAGTTGCCCATTAGCCAAATACCCTTGATGGCCTGCCATTCATTAGCCAAGAATTCAAGCTTTTGTTCAAAATACAAAGCCTTATGTTGGTTGTTATCATCTTCAATGGGAGGAGAGAAAGAAATTTTCCCTATTTTTTCTTTCTTTCTAGCTTGAGCAGTAACCAAAGGTTCATCAGCTGCTCTCTTACACTAACAGTTTCTTAGTTCTTACTAGAACACTTGGATGGTGACAACAGTGTTTTTCAGTGTCTCTTTGCTATACTCAATCTCCTCAAGGTTGTGAAGGTTTTTCTCTTGATTGCACTATAGAGTTGACACCTCCTCCTGGAGTTTGATTATGTCATTAGGATTCCCTATAACTGGCTTCAACTCTTTTATCTCTTTCTCCATACTATCCCACTTCAAAATTCTTGGCTAGGCTAGACGATATATTACAGTGGCCAACATCCTCCACTTCGCCCGACTAGTCCTAAGAAATGTTAAAGAAAAACATCTCCAAAAATTGAATTTGGGTTTTAGCTATGATTAATTGGGACAAAAGCCACTTCAAAATATCAATTTGAATGTTTGTGGCTTGACTGATTTCATTCAATTTCACCCTCAAAGGAGCACAACTTTTACAATTGACAAATTTCAAAATGAGGTCTTCTTGCAAAAGAACTAGGTTGACATTATGAAAGGGGGAATTAGGAGCACTAATAGGGGGAGCAATGGCCAAGGAAGCTTCTCGAGGAGGAGAGGTAATAGGGGAGTCTTCCTTGGAGGGAGATACTTTAGGAGAACCTGCAGGAGTTGGAGACCAAGAGGAGTCTAAGTTATCATAGATAGAAATTTGGAGAGGATCAACAAAACCCATGTTTTTCTTGCTAGTGTGGGTGGGGTCCTTTGAAACAGGGGTTTTTTCCTTTAGAGGCTTAGGGGGGTTGAACCTCATAATTCTAGGATGGTGGGTCGAGGTTGACACATTTACACAATCGAAAGAGGGAGGATTATCAAACAAAGACTTTGAGGAATTTTTAAGGATCAATATTGTTTGGTTAGTGACCCTCAAAAGGGAGGAAATGGTAGGGGAAAGAACAACATTATAATAGTAAAGCCTCCAAAAAAAGGCCTTGGTGAAGAGGTATTTTCTTGGACAAATTTCATAGATTGTTAAAGGCATGAGAATATCCAAAATGCAAAATTCATTTTGATATTGTAACAAAAATGATTCAGGATGGGAAAGAGATGAGCATGGAAGCATTTAAACATTCCATCCAACGTAACATACCTCATGAGAATTTCAATCATCTTCTTCCAAATCCTTGGCAAGTTGTCCTTGTTGAACCCATTTTGTAGCCAATTCACCTTCTCCCTTTTTTGAGGAAACATTCCATGTCTTTTTAATAATGGCCCTTAGGTTTTTTGGAAATATAAACCCCATCCAATGAGATACATGTGGCTGTAACAATAAGCTCCATGAAGACCACAAAAGATAGACCCCTTACTTCAACAAGTCCATCTCTCCAAGAGTTGGAAAACTCCAAGGAAAGAATGGGGTCATTCTCTTTCATTCCCTCAATAAAGAAGGCAAGCTTCCCTTTCTACAAAATAGGGAAAACATCTTTATCGTTCCTCTAGATTTCACAAGATGATGGTTCCTCTTGAACCAAATTATTGCCTATTTTTTAAATCGCAATAGTAGAAGATAGAGGGTTTTAGTGTAGAAAATTGTATACCTTTACAATTTCACACTATGTTTGGGTCTCTTAATTTATTGGACTTAGTTTAGCCTCTAATTTTCCAAATTATGCATTCCAAAGCTTTATTATTCTCATTTTTTGAAAGGGGAACCAACATTAAACTAATGTATTCAATAAGTAAATTGCCTTGGATCATGTGTGTCCTTGAATTATAGGCCAAGACCCATTCGCTAGGGAAAATGGGTTCCCTTGGTGACATTTTAATGATCATAATTCAAATTAGAAGTGTCGGCTTTTGGAATCTAATTTTCGGGAAATTAGATAAACATCTATAAGTACATAGTTTTTTTATCATTTGAAATCTAACTAGCAAGAAGTGACACCAAGGAGAAAATTCAAGAGAAAATATTATTATCAAGAGCATTCAAAAGCAACATTATTAGTCATTTGTAGTAGCAATCAAGATCCAATATCATGTCAAAGTTCATGTTATCTTTTGAAGGCTAACATTGTGATGTAGGTTTTCAAACACTTCAAGCATTTCAAGCAATCAATCAAGTCTATTAAGTGAGATCTATTCCCTTGAAGAGATGTGTTTGTCTCTAGTCCTTCAAAGAAGCAATTGAAGGGTGGTGAGTTGTAGCAATTGTGTTCATTCATCATTTCCTTCCATTTCCATTAAGGTTTTCATCATTGACATCTTGTCATAGTGAAAGTGGGAACTCTATTCACGGGGTTTGACTGTGGCAAAGCTTTATATGGAATCATCATCTTTCCTCTTTGTGTATGTACAAATTACAATTTGAAGAAGGATTGAATAGATCTTGAAGAGAAATTTTGTATTGTTGCATTTGTTGTCATCATTGTTGTCAAGACATATAAACTAAGTTGCAAAACTCAATTTTGGCATTTTGAAAAATTTGCAAGTGGAAAAAAGAAGCTCAGATTTAGCACCAGAGGACCCTAGAAGTTTATTAGGACCCCTATACAAAGACCCATTCACCATTGGGTGAATAATTCCTTGTAGGAACATCAAAACTATATTTTTTGAGTAGGTTTGTTGTCCTCTACACTTCCCAAATCCACTTGCAAACTATTGTTTCCATCTATCAGTTCTTGGGATCTTGTATTTTTAGTATTAGGTCATATAAGATCATTAAATTAATCATTCCAAAATATTCCCAATCCATACCAATCCCCCAAATAGATGTAGATTTGGGTCTGATTGGCTCTCCATTAGGGTTGAAAGTTAATTTTTTCAACTTGTGATCTACATCTCTAATGAAATCTTAGAAGAAGACACATTGAATCCTAGGTTCTTTGCATTTAAGGGCCTAGGATCCCTTTTTCTATATTTCATTTTGGTGAACCTGATATGTTAACACTATCAGCTTTCTAAAATTGGGAGTTTTTCAAACCCTAGAGCTAGGGTTTTCCTTGCAATGCTTTGCATTTCTCATTTAGGGTTTCATCTTTACATCATAAATTTTGCATCACATATTGCATTAGAGAGATCTTTAGATCAATTTTACATTTAATTTTCATTCATTAAGTGGTTAAAAATATGAAATTGTTACTTGCATTTAGATTGCATCTTTGATTTAAATAAAAAAGTGAAAAAAATTGCATTTTTTTGTTTCAAATTTGCATCAAACCGTCATTTTCAGATTTTTACATCTTCAAATTAGTGAAGTACTACATATTAGATATGAATATTGTATTTAAAATTGTCCTTTATTGTTGCATATTTGCATCAGAATCGCACTGTCATAATTTGGAAAACATTGCATTGTTTGATTTCAAAATTGCATTAAAATCGTCATTTTCAAGTTATGGCATCTTAGAATCAGTCAATTATTGCATTTTAGATTTAAAATTTGCATTCAAAACTTCTAATACTTCTCAACTTGGGAAGATATTATGGTGCAAGAAGATGAAATCATTGACACATTTCTTAATGTCACTTTTCCTAGTCTTCATTCATCTCCCAATATATATCCCATTTGTGGGGATGATTTGATACAAGAGGATGCAATCATTGACAATCATGATAATCCTAGTTGTTCTTCTCCTAATACCTCTCCTACTTGTGATGAAGGTATCTTGGTGTTAGAAGATCCAATCATTGAGCATCATGAGAATCTTATTTATTTCTCTCCCCCCACCTCTAGTCCTACTTGGGAAGATATTATTTGGCATAAATATAGTAAGATGGATTGCTTAGATGATGATACTAAGGTCACCTTAGATCCCCCCTCATTAGAAGATCAACAACAAAAATTCAAATCCATTGAGGTTATGAATGCACAATATGTTGGGAAAAGGTCTATTGTACACCTTGCATTATGTATTTAATGTAATTATTCTTGGGGCCACTTAATGTTGCATGTAACATTGGGACATAAGTTAAGTTGCTAAAATGTAATTATTTAATATTGGGGAAATAATAAATAAAGCACCCAATATTAAATAAGGGGACATGGTTTGTAATCTCATAGTTATTGTCACATAGTTTTGTGTAATACCACTTAGTGGTTTTGTGGGAGCTTGCTTCTATAAAAGCAACCACAAAGGTAGTTATTGTAAGGTGATGCAATTTTGCATGATTAGCTCTAGTTAGAATTTGTGAGGGTTTGAAGCATGGCACAGGATGTGTGGTTGCATGCTTGTTCGCATGGATTGCTTGGAGAGAGCTTGTTGCTTCAATGGTGTTCATGGAGACTCAGAAGATGTATTGTAATCTTTATTGTTGAATAATACATGAGAGATGGATGCTTTTGGAGGCTAGGTTTTTTCCCTCTTGAGGGTTTTCCCAGGGGTATATCTTGTGTCATATTTTCATGGGTATGTTGTCTATTCTCTTGCATGTGGATTTTGAATACTTAAATGCATAGATTTGTTTATGGGTTATGTGGAAATTTCTTTTAATTGGCTGCAAGTTTCCAACACAATTGACCATTAGATCTCCCTTGATTATAGGACCTCCAAAAAATCATTTTGGACCTCCTAAGAATCCTCTAATCATTGGGCCTCCTAAAATTCCCTATGAACTCCCAAGACAATTCTCATTATAGGACCTCCTAAACCTCATGCCCATATCCTAAATTGTGAAAAATAACTTACTAGTAATCATGTGTTGCAACAATGAAGTTATCATACCATTGCCAATACATATAACACAAGGAATAATAGGCAACTACAAATCATTCCTATGCCAATACCACTCCCACAACCCATTTTTCCTAGTGCCCCTTATTTACCTCCATGTAATGGAAAGGAGTATGATCTTGTTGAACAACTTTGCAACACTCCCACTAAGATTTCCCTTTGGGATTTGATCCAATCGTCACCATTTTACCATAGTATGCTTCAAAATGCCTTGCAAAAAGTTGTCATCCCTCCTAGTGCGCAACCAAATGATGTGGAAACTTTGATTGAGAATATGAATTCACCTAAGTGAGACATTATCTTTCATCAAAGTGAATTACCTCCTTTTGAAACAAAAAAATAAAATGATGCTTTGATGATAGTGTTTTTGATTAGAGGTAAAAAAATGGGTTTTGATGGGACCCGAAACCCATTAAGAAGAAAAGAAAGCTGCAATTAAAATAAACCATAACCCAAAAAAAAACCCACAATAACCTCTAAAGATTAACATGACTACACATGCTGCAACTAACAAACAAGCAAGGGCATGAAACCCTTTAAAAACCTAGTTTTAACTGGGACCAAAAACCCAATTAGATACACACAAAACCCATCTGCATTTGCCAAGCATTAGAAAACCAGTCGCTCATGGAAGACACCACTGAGCCAAGAAAGATAATCTACAAAATAGTGTAAGACACCATCAGACCCTTAATCAAAAATTTGAGAAAATCCAAAAACCCCACCTCAATAGTGGAGATGGAGAGCCCAAAAAACCACTGGGCCCAAAGCCCCTGCTCGAACCAGGAAGCAAACTCTGAAACCACCTCAATAGGAAGGAGCTCCCCTTGATTGGAGAGGATGATATGCCCACCACGTCCACTACTGCAAGAAGACTCCAACACCCTCAACCTCCATAGGAGAAGCACCCACCTTAGCAAAATCAACAACTAAGGAAGCCATAGACAAACACCTCCCAACTCCACCTCCATAGGAGCAGAATCCACCACCATAGGATCTAGAAAGAAGATCAACATAAGAACAAAAGAAGTAGCCATACCACCCTTAGGAAAAACCTGGTAAGAAGCCATCACCTATAGACAATAGTCCTCAAAAGAAAACCACTGAGCCTAAGGGGACTTAGCCCGCTGGGACAAAAAGAGAAACTTAGAAAACCACCCAGCCTGCAACAAAAAGGAGAAGTCGATGAAAAAGAGACCAACACCCACAAGTAGCATGCCCCAAAAATACAAGACTCTAGAGCCAAAGTATCTAATGAAACCTCCACAACAACAACCACAAACCCTAGAAAAAAAAATGCTTCAAGGAACACCTGGGGTTCAAAACCACACCATCCAGGCAAAATAAAAACCCCAGAAAAATCCCACAAGAGCTAGACAAAGCACCTATAACACAAGAGAAATTAGACAAGAAAGAATGTAGAGGCACAAAACACAAAAGATCTATCAGTAAGCAACAACCAACCAACTTCCAAGACCCGAACAAGGGAACCCCTCCAATAGACCAAAACAACCCACCTCCCTTGCACCAAACACAAGGAGGACAAGCCAACGGAAGAAAAACATGTGTAAGCCCAAAAGACTGAGGAGGGAAAAAGGACAACAACCACCACTCACCAAGAAGCCACTCAGATACTTCGTTGTAGGATAAGCAACCCACAAAAGCAAAAAAAAGTTACCCAGCCTAAACTGGACACATGAATAACCAAAGGCCACAAAACCCCCCAAGAGGCATGCCCAAGAAAAGCAAGGGAGAGGCACACCCAACAAAAGCTGAATGAGAAATCCATCTCCCACCCAGCAACCAAACCCACAACTTCATTGCAGAGAAACATAAGCTCCAAACATGGTGAAGTCTCCCACAAACCTTCAAACAAATCCTCACCAAGAAAACCCTTCGTCACAAAGGGGAGTTGAAAAATAGGCCAACACCCATCACTAACCACCAAATCCACAATAGGAAATGCCACTAGAAGGTGCTCAAACATAGTAAATCCAAAAGGCCAAACAAAAAGCAGGCGGGAAGCCGCAAGAAGAGACCCCTCCCACAACCCACTCTCCTCCAAAGAAACCACCAATCCAGCAAAGAAGAGGTCCATAGAGCAAAGGAAGTACTCACACAGGCCAGGGAAACCATCTACTTCATCATCATCCTCACCATCAGTCGTTGCCTCAGACTCAACCCCTTCTAATTTTGAAACCGCCTTCTTCTCGCTCTTGCTCATTACTTTCCCCAATGATAGTGTTTATTATTAACAAGTTTGGAATTAGACGTATGCTTGTTGATAATGGTTTGGTGCTCAATTTTTGTAGTGTAACTCTTTTGGATAAAATAGGAATGGATAAGAATAAATTTCAACCAAATAACTTGTCCATCTGTGGTTTTGAAAATGTAGGAAAACAATCACTTGGTGTGATAACATTACCTGTCAAAGTTGGTAGGGTTATGTTACAAACTGCCATCCATGTCATGCCCCATGATATTTCATATAATATTCTCTTGGATAGACCGTGGATTCATGCAATGAATGTTGTGACTTCAATGTTACAATGTCTATTGAAGTACACTTACGAAAACAAGGTCTACACAGTAAAAGTTGATTCAAAGTTTGAAAATTGTTCACAAACTAAAATAGGAATGACAAATCCTCTTAGAACATTGACAACAACTATAGAACTGAAACCTTTACAATTTGAGGATAAGGATAATTTTCTTTCACATGTGACAAAGTTGTTGGAAGATGATTGGGGTTAATTATATTTTGCACCTACATTCATGGAGGAATACAAGATTACACACAAATCAGGAAAAGAGAAAGAGGCAATGGTAATATCAACATAATTTGAGTCATCAAAATCATGTGTCCACAACTTTTAGCAAAGAAGAGGAAAACATAAATTACACACCCACATATGAGGATAGTGATCATGAAAAACCACCTTCTTAAAAATAAATGAAAGCACTTTATGGAAAAGGTTATGAGATTTTGAAATAATTTTTCTATAATGGAAAGGATGTGGTGTTATAGGACAAGGTATCCATGTTCCTATAGATCCTAGCTGACAAGAAAAAATAAGAGGTCTTGGTTTTTGTCCTTAGTGTATTGGGAAAATATTTTGTACTATGAATTCTCACAATTGTTTGTAATATATTCATAAGGGGTGATGGGTCCACTAGCAACAATAAATGTGAGTTGTGGATATAAAATTTAATATTATTTTCCCCACATGTGGATGCCTAAAATAGGATAATAAAAGACAAGGAAAAGGAAAAATGAGTGATTTTTGGGATTCTCCAAGTGGGAGCTTGGAATGATGCAACAAGTGTCTCTTGGTATTTCATCATTTATTACATTTAATGTAATGTTTATCTCTCATGTTTGGGCACCCAAGTTGGAGGGAAATTATTAGAGCCAAAAATAATGTCCTTTCGAATTATGAGGAGGTATTCCAAGGGTTGGGAAAATTTGGAATAAAGGGTCATCTTTGGGAGCCTTGTTTAGTGTTTAAGATGTCTTCACAAGTCTATAAATTCAGGCTCTTATATGTAGAAAATAGGAGCCATAATTGAATCTAGAGTTCCATTGTAGGTACAAGGATAGGTTAAGGCAATAGTGGTTGTGTTCACAAGTGCTACCCTGCTGGAGGAAAATAGGAGAATGGAAGTGATTGTATAGTAATATTATTTGTTTGAAGATAATGCATACTTGAACTCTCTTCTTGGTGGATTTTTTCCCATAAGGGTTTGTCCATGTAAGTCCTATGTTATGTGATGCTCTTGTGTTGCTGATTTATGCCTCATTTATGATATCTTATGGTGATGTTATTCTTTATATATTTTTGTTATAATTTCACATAAGGTGATGTAATTAAGCATGTTATGTTGGCTTATTTTTAACATCATTAAGAAGATAGATCTAATCATGACAATTACAAATTAAAGCAACTTAATTTTCAGATTTGCATATAAGTTTTATATTTTCATGTTGTTGTTATCTAAGCCTTGTATCTCATCCATTAAAGTCATATTTGGATAGAGATTTAATTTCCTAACAATTAGTATAATAACTTGTTTATTTCTCATCAATGACAAGGTGCATAACCTTTCTAGGTCTAATGAGAGAACCATCAAACACAACAAACAAGAATAATAGACCTTTCCTAAATGTATAATATTGAAAGCACACCATGATATAAAATTATCATGATGACCTTGAGTAAGCATATGTGGGTCAAAATAAAAATAAAAAAGATCAACCAAAGGAATAGACAAGCAAGTGCCAATTGACACACAATAGTGTTACCTCATGCTAAGGTGTGGAAAGGACTAGAAGATGGATTTTGATCATGTTTGGTTTAGGGAAGGAAACATCCCATTTAATAAAAATTATGAGTGATAGACAAGTTTCACAATGGAAAAGGATGCAACAAATATATGTTATCGAGGTTGATGTAGATTTCTAAGGTTTTACATTGAAAGCACATGTATCAAATGTGTTGTTGGAAGGTTTGAAAGTGCATGTTGATGTTTGATGTTTATTTTTGCATTTTTTGTGGAGTTGTGGGAAATTCATGCAACTTATTGACTGTGGAGAGCATCCTCATCACTGAGAGAGAGAAAAGGTATAAACCAAGGTTTATTCCAATGTAAGATGTAGTCACCTACCCACAATGTATAACAAGCCATGAAATGTAATGGATGGGAACATGAAATAATGACATGGAAATAAGATGAATACTTACAAGATGGTGAAGTTAATTTTATTACACCTAGTGCCTATGAGTATATTTTCACCATGGCACTTGTCCATGACACCACCAAAGGTTATTTTCACTAGAGGATAATTTTTATCTTTACTATTTTTTTTTAATTTTAATTTTTGGATGCAAAACATGGTTACTTACCAAGGTTTAATCATGGTGACTACCCCAAGGAGTAATAGAAATGGTTTTCACTATAGGGCGATTTTTCTCCTACTATTTTCTATTATTTTGGATTTTTGGAATTTTTTTTTGGGTATTTTTTCATTGGGATATTCTTTATATTAAGAATGGAAACATTTAAGGTTTATAATGTTTATTTTTTCACCAAGCTCTTGACCTTCAAGGGTAGCTAGTTGATATGATCATGAACCATACTTAGAAATGATGACATATAGGCCCAATCAATTAGGCTCAAATTTTCTTTTCTTTTCTCTATCTTGAATATTTCTCTAGTTTTTCATACGAACAAGATCACAAATTTGGAACTCTCATGCTCTAATCTTCTAGTTGTAACTATGAAAAAATTAATTCTTATATTCTTAAAGATCATTAAGGGCATTGGGGTACTATTCATCCAAAAGATCTAACTCATGCAAGCATGCAACCTAGTACTCTTCAACATCAATGAGGTATTATAAAGAGAGATGCAAAGATGAAAGTTCAATCTCAGTTGATAAGATGGTTTTAGAGCTAAAGATGAAGGAACATAAAGTCACATCAATTGGTGTGTGGATATTATTGCAATATGCCCAAAGGGTTGGATTGAGCTGTAGGTGTCAATCATGGCCAATTCCATTGACTATATTTTTGAGGATTTTTAAGAGGGATTTATTAGATTCCTCTTATTGACCATTACCTTGTCGATAGTATGTAGTGGAACAATGATGTTGGATATGAAAGAACTCACACAAAGTGTGGACTTCATTATTTTTGAATGATTTTTCATTATTAGTGAAAATGGTGGAAGGGATATCATAATGATAGATAATATAATGAAGGATGAATTTGGAAATCTATTGTCTGGTGGTATAGGTAAGAGGAATATCTTTGACCCATTTGGTGAAGTATTAAATGGTGGTGATTATGAATTTGTGGCCATTAGATGAAGATGGGTGGATATTACCAATGAGACAAGGCCCCATTGTTAAAAGGGCCAAGGAGTGGTGATGGGTTGCAATGCTTGTGATGGTGCATGATCAAATGTCTATGTTGTTGATAGGATAAATATTTCTTTACAAATTGGCATGCATATTTCTCTATGGTGGGCTAATAATAGCCTAATATCAAGTTTTTTTTCCTAAGACAAAAACACAAATGAACACACAACAAAATGTAATTGTTTGCATAGTGTTTTTAATAAAATAACTCACAAAAAAAAAGCAAACTAGCACCCAATTGCAGATCTACTATAATACCATGTGGCTCTTTTTAGAATATCTACATGAAATTCTAGTATCAATCGAACTAGAAATGTCAAGCAATCACATGCTCTAAATCTACTAGATGAACTGAAAAAACACAAAAATGCAAGAAAAAGAGAGAACACACAAAAATGGTTGAATTGTCATATCAACTAAGCCAAACAAGAGATGTACATATAGAAAAGAGAGGAGAAAATACCATCATGATTAGTGAATACTAGGTAGTCAACTCCCACTAACAAAGAGTGGTGGAAATTTAACTTCTTCAAAAGTTTCAAGAGGTGGTGAGTTAACTAGCTCTAACTAAGACACTTAACTAGGCTCAATTTCACATGTATTACCATGTGCTATAATGCATATATACACTAATATAGGATACCAAAAAAAATTTAAAAATTTCATCCTCTTATAGATATGGAAAAAAGACACCATGTTATGCTCCTTAGAACATAAATCATTCACATAAAATGTCATATACTCTTCATGTTTAGTTAAAATGTGTGGTGAGAAGGAGGATACAAGTGATAGGTTGTGACATGGTGAGTTAATTTGGTTGAAGGAATGAGGTAGCCTAAAAAATGAGTATGAAAGAAACTATGTGGGAGATGATTGTTATGTTTGGTGACATTTACCTTGGACACCTAAGTCATTTTTTATGTCTCCATATTTCTTGGAAAGTGTCCTAGAGGACATGAGAGAAATGTATTTAATATTGATATATTGTAATTAAATTTTCAAGAGTAAATTTAATGTTGGTGGAGGTTACACATCACTAGAGGATAAAATTATCCATCCCAGGAATTCACTTTGGGAATGTGAAGGGTCTTGAGTGGGTCACTAAGTTTGGAGGGAAACAAGTGTCCTTTGGTTCTCTACCTAGAAGTTGAGTAGTCATCGGACATCCTAAATGCCAAAAGTTGAAAGGGCTATGGGTTAGGTGACCATGTTAAAGCCTTGTACACATTAATTAATTTATTATCAAGACTCTTGGTTTTCCAAGGAAAGGGTGTGGGTTTTGGCATCTCTTGTTTTGGTTTACTATTATGGTTTTGCCTCCCACAAGTTCTATAAATTGGAGCCTTGAGATGGTAGTATCATTTTGTGTTATTTTCAAGTGTATGGAAGCATCTAAGTTGTAGGTGTTGAACACCCATAATCCTAAGATGGGGGTGAATCAGTATTCTATAGAACCAATTAATTACAAACTATCCAATTAACAAATTAAATATAGATTTAGTAATGAATGAAAACATGAAAGAGATCTCAAGACCACATAACACATGAACACCAAAATTTTTATGTGGAAAACCCAAAAAGGGAAAAACCATGGTGAGGACTAGCTCACAATATACTATAACAACTTATAAGATATTGTAGGGGCTCACTGTCCTTGTAGAGTCCAAACTAATGTATTATAAACTTGGAAGAACCTACACAATTTAGAGGTTTATCTAATTGAATAGTCCACCCAACATTGCTAAGACTACATTAAAATGTCAACCCAAGGTTTATAAACTTGTCATGGTGCAACATTATAAATGCATTCAAAGACTCAAAACTACTTAAGCTACCCTATTCAAGTTATTCTATTTGCTGAAAATTCACAAAATTGCAAAACAATAAAAAAATATAACCAAAC
Organism: Sequoia sempervirens; assembly: GCA_007258455.2. Taxonomy (NCBI): domain Eukaryota; kingdom Viridiplantae; phylum Streptophyta; class Pinopsida; order Cupressales; family Cupressaceae; genus Sequoia; species Sequoia sempervirens. The sequence goes on from VDFB02365360.1 coordinate 150,919, forward strand.
TAGTGACTATGGGTACCTACAACTTAGACTGTAATTGAATTGTTGCTAATAAAACATTACTATGTCAACTCAAAACTAATAAAAACTAATGACTCAACTAAATTAACCTCTTGAGCACTACTGGTAAACCATTCCATGCATGTTCATGAACATTCATTAACAATAAACAAGGTCTGAGATTCTAATATAACTTGCATAAAGTTCATGAAATAATGATAAACAAGAATAACCATGAAACAAAAATAACAATTGGAAAATGAAGTGAAAAACAGTACCTTGAGTGGCCTACTCAAGTGGTTGTTCTCACTTAACTGAAACCAAATCTAACTAACTAATTCTACGCATCTAGTAAAATTGACTTCATTCATTGCATATCATGAAAGATTACATAAGATCTTCTCACAGATTGTATTCAATCACTCTGAATGTCTATTATGTCTCAAAACTGAAAATAACTAGTAACATAAAATTGAAAAACCAAATAACTTATCTATAGATTCAACAATCAACTATATACAAGCCCGAGGGAATCTTATTCAAAGAAACATCTAACCATAGTCATTAACTTCCACTCCTAAGTATTAGAGTGTACTGTTAAGACTAAATTATTCAACCTATAATAGAAAAGAAAGAAGAATCCTAATATGACTAAAACTCTGTTTAAAATAGAATTGCATGTAAACATACAAACATTTTTCAAAATCCTATCAATAAAGGAGTCCTCTTCTTCAACGTTGATTAACTAGTTATAATAACACATGTTCAACCTTCATCAAGTGTCTTTAATTAACAATCATCACACTTAGCTTAATCTAGAACTCCCCTGTTTTGTTTTCCCAGTCATCCTTTTGTTGTGGGTTCATCTTGCAACTACTAATGCTATAGTTCCTCATTGGTTGCAAAATGGTTAATCCACAAGACATGTACACAAGACTAACTATCACAACTAAAACATAGAATTCCATCCAAATTCATGCATATAGATACATATAAACTATGCAATACTCATTATGTCATAACCATATTTTCATCATTATGTTTTAGGTTCAAGTCTGCATAATAAGTATGAAAGGATAATATAATATAGGAGCATTGTCTGGAAAGTATATCTAAAAGTGTCTCAAAATATGTATGAAAACAATAGAAAATGAGCTAATATCTAGACCCATCATCTCCCCCAACTAGCAATTTGCTTGTCCCCAAGCAAAATACTAGGGATATTGATTGTAATGCAAAGTAATCTGCCTCAGGTCCATGACTGAATTAACCCCCTGAATCTATTTGAAATAGAAACCTTGATATGTTGCAAGATGCCTCATCCTGATAATTCCTGCTTTCTCACATTCTTCACCTTTCTCCCCAGTCCAATGTGGGACTAGATAGTGGAGGATAGGTGGGTGAAAGGTGAGCGATACCCAGTAAACTCCCTTGTTAACACCACTTGTTATATACTTGTATACCCTTTGAAGCATAGCAATGAAATTATACATAGAATGTGGTTCCTGCCCCTATAATTCAAGGGTTAAAATATTCCATCTATTTTGTACATACTTCTAGCACTATTTTCCTAAGCCCATAGCTAACATATGCATTCTTTAATAATCTGCTTTCTTGAGTTTCATGATTTTCTTGCTCGCCCCTTTCTGATCAATGAGTTTCAACCATTCATCAATGGTTGCATCAGGGTTTTTATCCTCTTTTCTTATGGGGAGAGCCATTGATTTCTCTTCTCTTCATACTCTTCCATTATCTCACCCTTGAGTTGTTCATTTATATAATAGGATGCAAGTGCCCTTATTTGAAGATCCCCTACAAAAATCAAAGGGTTCCATTCCATTTCATCTGGAACTACATAGTTGTGTAAATAAAACTCACACAACTGATCATGTTCTTCAAGTGTAGAAGTAGCAAAAATTTCAAGAAACTCAGAAGTTCTACTCATACCAACAAAATGTTTGCTAATTAACCTACTAAATTGAAAGCATAGAAATCTTTCCTGTAAAAACAATGCATATGTTCTCGATGGAGGTTTGCATCTGAAAATCTATGCAAATTTTTCTGCTACTTCCTCCAACCTGACTGTTGATCTATTGAACTCCATGTCTTTCTTTTCCAATTCCCTTACATATTATTCCTTTTCTTTCTTCCATTTTTCCTTTTCATGTGCAAGATCATTGGTCACTTTCTACAATTGATAGCCAAGTGACAAGGTTGTGTGGTAATCAGGAGTTCTAAGTGAAGGAGGTTTCTAATTTGGCGTTGCTAATTCGCTATCCTCTATTTTAGTCATGGCCAATTGTGCCAACAAATCAAGTTTAGTGCCATGACCATAAAACTATAATTTCTCCTCTATCTCTTGGATTATTGCTTCTCTTTCGTTGTCCTTATGTTCAAATTTTGCACTAACTCCTCCAAGTGTTTAATCATGTCTAAAGCCTCTTGGAGCTCTTTCCTCACACCTCTTTATTCTATGTACATCTCCTATGTATCCACGTACTATTCATTACCTCTCTCTTCATAGTCTCCATGAATGGGACTGTCTAGGGTTCTTATCCGTGTTTTCTTAGCAGTAAACACATCATCTGGTTCTAAATTAGAGATAGTTGAAACGTATTTTCTACTTTTTATAGGTATATTTTCATTGCCAGGGGCATCCTCCTTTACTTCATAGTCTGTTTCTACAGTCAATACATCTTCCTATTGTTGTTCCTTGCTCTTTTCTTCTTCCTTTGGTTCTATATTTTCCTTCATGGCACCTTGTCGCCTTAATCTGCCAAAATGCCTAGGTGTAAGTGTTTCTTTCTCAAATCTCTTCTTCTCTTTTTGAACACCCATCTTCTTTAGAACATACTCTTTCTTCTTTTAAATATCCCTCTTTTTCTTTGGAGTATCTTTCCTTTTTCTAGTTTAGAGGGTGTAGAAGAGGTAGAAGTATTGCCTCTCCTACTCTTGGATATTTGTGATCTGGAAGAAGATGGAATTTCCTCAACTAAAGGTGACCTAGTCTCTGGTTCATTAGGTTCCTCATACTCACCTTGGATATGGGTAGAAGAAGCCACATGTGAGATGTGATGGCTTCCCCTTACAGGTTCATTTTGGGGTTCTACATTCTCAAGTGCCATAGGTGCATCCAACAAACTATTAATATCTGTACATTCCTTAAAATCCTCCCAATTCACTTGTGGGAATTGAATCCTTAAACTTCTCTTTATCAGTAAAGCAATTAAATAGTGATGAGATAGAGAAGTATCACTTTGTTTTCTTTGGTATTATGATGTCATCCATTTCAACAAATTGTAAAGAAATTTGGGTACATTCACTAACTTATTATGCCTAAGGTGACTAAGTAATTTAAAACGAATTGTATATATAAAGGGTTCTACCTACCCTCACAGGTGATATATCTAACAATGTAAGAGGCACAATTCACCCATAACTAGAGAAGAGAAAGTGTCTTTGTACCTTGTGATGATGAGTCTAATCCTCTCCCTGTATACAAAATTCTTCCCTGGCTACAACTACGTTAGCTCGTGCTGGAAATTCTACCCCAGTTCTTGGTAGCCCAATAACTTGTGCAATCTCGGATGCATCTTATACTGAAAGTCCCTTTACCATAGCTTCATCATATTCAAGAGTAGATGCAAACCTTCTTGTTATATTATCAGTGAATTCTATTAATTTCAGAAAATATTCAAGCCAACCAACCTTAGTAAAAATGGGTAGAACCGTTGCATCCTCCAAAATTTATTGATGAGCTGCTGCCTCCCTTCTTATAACATCACCTCCCATTCTAGCTTACTTTCTTTGCTTAATGTATTTAATTCAAATTTGGAAATTTATCTCAATCTTCTCTACCACCTTCAAAAACCCTTCACTTTCCTTCTATTTCCTCGTATATCTTTACTAGCATACCATACTGCAAGTTTCCCTTCTCAGTACTAGCTTAATTCAAGCTCATGAATAGGTTCTAAGCTCGACTCTGGTTTAGACTAAGCTCAAGTTCTTAGGGTTTAAAATTTAGCAATTGGAAATGGCAACAAAAATGAGATATAATTTGGAGGGTTTTGCATGTCATTTCTATAGACACTCAAAATTTTCCTCATAATCTTCATGATATTCATATATTGATTAAATAGATATTATTATTTACTTAATCAATTCATTCAATACTTTCTTCTATTCACTCATTTCATCAAATCATTAAACCGTTTCATACTCATTCACTATCCATTTACATAAACAATCATATCTATCCCATGGTCGTTCACTAATCGTTTATCATAAACGATCATTCTCATTCATAATCCGTTTCATAAGCATTCATGTCCATTTGCATTATCGTTCACAATACATTTGCATAATAAACTATGATCGTTCATTTTTCGTTCACTATCGTTCATATCCGTTTGCATAATAAATCATAATCATTCATAATCCATTTGCATAATAAGTCATAAACATCATTTTCATATTAAATCAATTATCATTATCATCCATAATCATTTCGTATTCATCTCCATTAATAAATCAATTATCATAGCCATTGACTATTGTTTCATAAGAAACTAATTATCATAATTTGCATATTAAATCATATCATTTGCATAAATCATTCATGAAATATTGCATTTCAATAAAGCATCTTTAATCATTTTATTCATATTTAATCATTTAGGTACATTTTAATCTAATATCCCTTTATCACCTTCATTCTCATGCATGACATTTAACCGAACAATGTGGGATAATGGAATTTCCTTCTCTCACATCTTTTATCCCACATTTCATCTTCAACCCCTCTCCATCCTCAAGGAACTCCTATTTAAATGGGATTTCCCTCTCATTTTGGCCCTCACAAATTTTGCTCACGAATTTGCATAGTCATATCTTCTTTGTCTTTTGAACTACATTTTCCCATTCACCATAGCCTCTCTCTTGCATTTTGTGTTCACAAAAAATCTAAGAGCAAATGCATAAAATAGATATTGGTGATAGGGAGATAATAGAGAATGATTTCTTTTAAAAGCATTTTTTTTGTTTTGTTTTTGTAGTTTAGAAGTTTGGAATTTCTGATTTTTCTTTTAATTAGAATGGCTTGCTATTCATGTGGAAATGAAATGGTGATTCTTGTTCATAGAATCACACATTTTATGGCTACCACATTCTGGTGAACCTGATGCGAAATTTCTATCATCATGCAAATAATCAGTCTCTTTTATCATGCATTTTTGCAGGTTAATATGGGAGACGAATGTTGTTTTGCATGTTGTTAAGCAGTTTGTATGTTATTGATTATGCTTTAAAACATCACTATTTCTTTGCAAATATTGTTACTTTGCATGTGCGTGATCTTGTCAAGGGTGGATAAATAGAATGGTATTTCAAATTGGTTATCTTTGGTTGTGTCTTTAGTTATATGGCAGTGTTATGTCTGTGGCTTTCAGGGCGGTTATATATGTCAGTTTTTTATATAGTGTAATTAGCATTATCAACAAATCCCTTTTGATTTGTGCTACGCCATCTACAAATCCAATTCCTTAAGTTTTTTTTGAAAAAGCATTTTGAACAAATCCATATTGTGCTTGTCCTACAATTTATGTGTTATATGAGATCATGTTTCTTTGAGGGACTTTGTCAAAACGAATCCATATTGTGCTTATTTTGCAATTTTTGTGTTCTATGAAATCACGTTAAATGGGATTTTTGAGCATTTCACTTGGTGATAGATTCTGCCTAAGCCAATGCTTCACTGTATTTAGGGAACATAGAAATCCCTAAAGTTTGAATAACAAAGAGGCCTTTGTTTTCTTTTCCAGGAGAATGCCAATAGCATGCACTTGAAAGTTTCTAAAGTCTTTTCATAAAAACTATTTTCAGCATATTTTGTGTGGTAGCTAACAGCGTGTGCTTGAGATATTCTTATGCGGATTTTTTTTTAAGTCCATTTTGTGCAGATCCTAATAATCATTACATTCTATGAGGCATCGTCTATTCTGAAGCTCTGTCAAATGTTCATGCGCCATGCATTCGCAACGTCTATTTTGAGGCATTTTAACAAAGGATTCTGTATGGGGCGGTGCCTATTTTGAAACATTCTGTCAAACAGTTCCTATGCCCTATCCATGCATCGGTTATTCTGAGGCTTTTTGTCTGAAACTTCTCTACCATGTCCATGCGTCCATCAAAACACTGTCTATCTGTGCTTCCACGTTTTGCATGTTGTTTTAGTTTTCAATTTAGGGTTTTAAATTAAGTTTTTAGTTTACCTTTAGTTTTTAAATTCTAGTCTTTATTTTAAGTTTCAATTTACGTTTAGATTCTAATTTGTTTAAATTTAGTTTTTAAAGTAGTTTTAGATCTATCTAGGTTTAGTTTTTAGTTCTTAATTTAGTTTTAAATTTAGTTTTCATTTAAGTTCAGTTTTTAATTTTTAAAATTAGTTTTAGATTAGTTTTTTTTAGTTTAGATTATTTTTTAGATTAATTTTAATTTAATTTTTAGATTAACTTTAAATTAGATTTTAGATTAATTTCAATTTAGTTTTTTTTAAATTATATTTTAGATTAATTTTTAATTTAATTTTTAGATTAATTTTAATTTAGTTTTTAGATTAATTTTAATTTAGTTTTAGTTTAGATTTTAGATTAATTTTAATTTAGTTTTTTAAGTTATTTTTTTTTTAGATTCATTTAGTTTTTAGATTAATTTTAATTTAGTTTAGATTTAGGTTTTTAGATTAATTTAGTTTTAAGATTTAATTTTACTATTTAGATTTAATTAGTTTAGATTTTAATTAATTAGATTAAATATATTTTTAATGTTTTAGTTTCATTTAGATTTCAGGTCTAATTTTAGTTTGTTTATCTTGCAAGTTCGTTTGGCAAAGAATTAAAAATCAAAACATACATTTGTCGAAGAAAGGAGGCATGAAACTACTAATGAGATTTTGATGCAGGATGTTCGTCGAAGACATGATTTTGAAACCAATTGTCTTTTAGATTAGAAGACACTTCAATTGGTGCTTTAAAAAGAACAATTGTCTTCTCTCACATAGGCTTAACTAGGGGGTCAATGAACACTATTTGCTATGCTTGAGATGGTAGGGAGTATGCTCTCACCTTGTGCAAACTTGGTGATCAAAAACTAGACCCATATGTTTTTTTTATTTTTATAACCTTAGAGGTGCCTACCTCGAAAGAGGGAACAACTCCAACCAGTTTTTCGCTCAGGCTAGTATATAAAAGGATGAGACTAAACTATCAAGTCCTCATGGTATGTAGGCCTTAGCCATGTAGTGCCATTCAAAAATAGGTACCTACCTCTTCTTTTAAAGGTATAAGAGCCCCTAGTAGAGTGTTTAAAGCCTTAAGTGGATTTTTGTACACTCACGAGGTGCCATGTCCCTAAGTATTCACTAGAACCCTCTTGTTTTAGAAGCCAAAATACCTTCTATTCGTTGGTGTAGCAATGGTCGTTGCCAAGGCATCCACATTATCGTAGTTCTTAGTAGATATGATGAGCCTGCCATGGGAGATTTATGGGGGCTGGAAGCTTGGTTGACCTGAGAAGTGAGTGCACTGTAAGGGGGAGCCCGTGTGGCCAAGCTTCTGGATTTATCCGCTAAGAATAAGTGCAGTTGGGGAAACCTATGTGGAATCCAGTGAATATAGTCCTTGCCAACCTTAGGATTTGTGCTTTTATTGTTAAAATCAAACACTTTGTTTGCTATGTCTTTCTTGTGTGTGCAAAAATAGACCTCAAACAAACATCACACCAAGTAACTTGCAACATCTCAAACTTTGAAAACCTAAAAAGGTCCAACACAAACATCCAACATGAACCTATCACTTAGATTTCTTGGGGCCATCATCCTTCAGTTATGATCTTTCAGTCCTTGCATTCCACCTAGACCTTGCATTTCACCCAATCCTTGCATTTCACCTAGCCCTTGCATATTCATGGTCCTTACATATTCATATCCCTTTCATCCTAGTCCTTGCATATTCCTAGTCTTGCATACATACGTCACATTACATAGTCCTTGCATACATATATCATTCCACCTAGTTCTTGCATATCAAGACCATTCACCTAACCTTTGCATGTTCCAAGAATTTAGTCCTTTGCATATTCATCATCAATCAAATAAAACCCTTAGCTTGCACTTAGGTTACTCTTCCTAGGTCTTTAAATCAAACCATTGGCTATCTATCACCCACATCACTTGAGGTTCATCATCCTTGAGTTAGGGAACATACCATTATCCTTGAGTAGGGAAATCCTTTTGGAGTCCATCTCCTACATACCCTCTCTTGATCATTGGTACTTGTGTCTATCCATCATAACACAAGTAAAGCCTTAAAAATCATAACCAAATTTTGGACCTAGAGTTGCCTTTTAGCTCTTGAATTCTTAGCTTGTCATATCATACCATACCATTTTCATATCCCATCTTAGAATAATATCCTTTTCATTGCATCCTAGTCTTAGGTCTCATACATTACCTTGGGTTGAAAATCAGAACAATCACCTATGACCCCTAGGACAAAGAAAAAATGTTTCAAGAGGAAGGGAACCCTTGGGGAAAATACTTTGATGAGGAAGATCACATTAGTGTTGCAACTAGTGAAACAAGTGAAACTGATAGTGAAGAAATAACACAATCCATCATAAATGAAGCTCTTAACGATAATAGATTCACTAAACTTCTTACAGAGTTAGTCAGACGTAACCCACAACAATACTTCAAGGCCCTTACTGACGAAGGAATCAAAATGCCTCCCGATTTTGATATATCATTACTCACAATGAATGACCAACCTAAATCTAGTGAATCTAAGTATCCCAAAATAAACAACGATGGTAGGATCAAGGATCATAGGCCCTTTTATCTACAACCTGGTTATAAGAGATCTTCAAAGACATTAAAACCTGCACCTACAAACGATCCTATTTTGGATGAGCTTAGAACATTGAGACAAGAATTGGATACTCTCAAGAATAGTAAAACATCATCCCACAAGTTCTCTATCAAAGACATATGTCCTTATCCCTTTGATCCAAGCATACCAATGCCATCTTTTCCTAACCATTGGGACATACAGAAACTTGACAAATACAATGGAAATAGAGATCCTAAGAACCACTTAAGACAATTTTGTGTCACTACCATGGAATTTGCAGTTGATGAAACATACCTTATGAGATTATTCCCTCGCAATATAGGAGGAGAGGCTATCGAATGGTTTTCATGATTACCCCCAACCATCAAATCTTTCCAAGAATTGGCTGATAAATTTGTCTCCAATTATAGTTTCAATTGCGACCTTAAAGTGACCATGACAAACCTTTTCAACACCAAACAAAAACAAGGTGAATCTTTTGTCATTTTTACAAAGATGGAGACATTTAACAAAATGATTGCATTATGCCATTCCTGATAAAGAATTGGTTGACCTCTTTTGTTGAAATTTGAACATAGAAATTGGAAGGGAACTTTGCCTCAAATGCTTTGATTCCTTTGATGAAGCCATAGAAACAGGATTTTGAATTAAACAAACCCTTATCGATGATAGAACCATTAAACTTAATAATGACAAAGATCAAAAATTGAATTCAAACAACAAGACACCGTTTTGGGAAAAAGAACAAGAATGTAGTCAATGACGGAGCTGTTGATGCAAAAAAAACTAAAACATCATCACCTGTTTACAATATCAAAGGTCCATCTTCAGATAAAAGGAAAAGACAAACAAAGAAGTTTCCCTAAATGAAATTTTACACCATTGGGACAATCACTTGAATCCACATTAAAAGAACTTGAAAAAAATATTATAACACTACTCAAAATAAAGGAATATAATAAACAAGTCAAACCCCTATGGTGGAATGAGGATCACTTTTGTGACTATCATAGACACAAAGGACATAAGACTAATAATTGCAATAAACTTCGACATTTAATACAAGACCTTATTGATGACAGTAAGATAGTAGTTGATGGACACACTCCTTCTAGTAACTCTGATTGTGAGGTGTTTGAGAACTCTCTCCCTAAGCATGAAAAGGATAAAGGAAAGGCTCTTGAATCTAGTGATGGTGTAAATTATACTACTGCTAGGTATGACTATACCATACATAACATCAGTGAGGTTGATAATCATTTAAACACTTTCATTATAAAAGGAAAAGAACCTAATTGCAAGGTTACTACCCACAAAGGAACAGTTACCCTTAAAGGTCCTAATCCAAAACCCGCTATGTACCAACTTCACAATACAACCTCATAGAGAACTTAGGAAAAAATCCCGCACAAATTTATATAATTGAACTGCTATGCCTATCTCCTAAGCATAAAGCTATCTTAGATAAAGCGCTTGCTACTACTACAGTGCCTATAGACCTACATGTAGATCAATTCCAAGCTATGGTGGGACACATCACCTCTCCTCATACTCTCACTTTTATTGAAAATGATGATTCATCCCTTCAACAACTGCATTTAACACAACTTTACACATTGATGTCCTCATTCATACTGCTAAGATCAAGTGAGTTATGAGAGACGGAGGAGCAGGCCTTAATATTTGTACTCAAGAATTGATCAAAAAATTAGTGTTCTCTGAAAATGCAGTTGATCCAAGTAAAAATATTACCATAAAGGCATATGATGAAGAGGAATGCTCATCTAAAGGATCAGTTACTCTACCAATGAAAGTTGGCCCTATCGTAAAGGATGTGGCTTTCCAAATCCTTGATCTCCCACTGACCTATAATATCCTCCTTGGAAGACCTTGGATTTATGCAATGCAAGCAATACCTTCTACATACCACCAGTGCATTAAATTCCCACACAATGGTGTTGAAATCACAATACAAGGAGATCCAAATCCTTTCATGTATTGCCATAATCTAAGCCCTAAAAATGAAATCAAAATCCCAAGCAACTGTGAAGCATTTCCTTCCCAAGCATATGTTGATCTTGATTCCTTAAAAGCATCCTCCTCAAAATCCAATGAAGCTGAGATCAAAATACAAGTAAAAGAACAAGGAGTAGGGAAATATACCTTGAATCATGCACTTTGCATTGGAAAGGTACCTTTATCTCCCCACACCTATGGAAAACCATAGATGACTAAGACCACATCAAATGCAGATACTACAATGATTTGTAAATCAACTACTTTCAAAAAATGGGGAGCCCTTTATAATGAAATAGAAGAAGTTGATCTCCTGAAGTGGCTATACAAAGATGAAGATACAGGAAAAGAACAATCTGAAATAAAGATACCTATTGAACAATATGGAAAAGGATTTTATCTTATGAAACAAATGGGATATGATGGTAAAATTACTCTTGGCTTACAAAAATAGGGTATCTTGGAACCAATACAACCTACTCATACATAAAAAGTCCCTGGTTTAGGATATGATGCACAGAAAGATAAGACCTTGAGTACCGCGTATACTTCAAGTAAGGAAGTAGAGTCCTCTAATGCTACACAGACAAATGAGGAAAGTGGCATTGGTGACTTCAATGAAATTTATGACTACGATAGTGTCCCTACCCCTGAACCTAATCATAATATTTGTACCCTCGATTCCATTCAAAATCTTGACTCAAATCATGATCCTTTACCCCTGGTTCACCCCAAACTCATTGATTTTGATCAAAATGGACCACCACAACTGGATGTATTTGAAAATGATGAGACAATCATAAAATTTCTAGGAGCATGAGAAGACACACCTCTTGAGGATCATAAAGCAGGATTCGTCATAAAACTCAATAGTGTGGCTTACTTTGGGGGCAGTACCAAGCCTTTCAATCACAAAATTATTGAAAATACAAAAGGTCTTCTAGTGAAAACCGCTTTGCAGCGCTATTAGACCCAAAAAAAAGTAAAAATAAAGGATTTATCCAAGGGTGAAAACTTCTCCGAGGTGCCTAAGGATGGAAGGCTTGACACACTTCCCTTAACAGTATATCATGAAAAATCATCTATGTTGGTGGAGAAGATAGTACCAACAAATCTGGGCACAGAAGAAAAACCAAAGATAATTCATCTACCAGAATCATTAACACCTGAAGAGAGAATAGAGCATATACAGTTTTACAAGGAAAGACAAGTTAACTTTGTGTGGTCCTATACAGATATGCTAGGACTTGATCCAAATCTAGCAATGCATCACTTGTCTTTGCTACTGGGGGAAAAACCTGTTAAACAAAAGTTGAGAAAAATGCACACACACATTACTCTATTGGTAAAAGCTGAATTACAAAAGTTGCTAGATGTGGGATTTATAAGACCTATTGACTATGCTGATTGGATTTCAAATTTTGTACCAATTTCAAAACCTGATGGGGGCATCTGAGTTTGCACAAATTTTAGAGATTTAAACAAAGCTTGTCCTAAGGATGACTTCCCACTTCCCAACATTGACATGATAGTGGATTTGACAATAGGGCACAAAATGTTATCCCTCATGGACGATTTCTCAAGCTACAATCAAATTAAAATTGCTCTTGAAGATCAAATTAAGACAACATTCACTTGTCCTTGGGGAACCTTCTATTGGAATGTCATGCCCTTTGGGTTGAAGAACACTGGAGCTACCTACCAACGTGCAATGACCATTATGTTTCATGACATGATGCATACCTATTTGGAAGACTATGCAGATGATTTTTTGGGAAAATATTACACAAGAGCTAGACATCTAGAGATCATGGATAAAATTTTCACAAGATTAGAAAAATACAAGGTCTGATTGAATCCAAAGAAATGTGCCTTTGGGGTAACCTCTAGAAAAATCCTTGGATATATTGTCTCATCTAAAGGAATTGAAGCTGATCCTACAAAAATAAAGGCTATATTGGAAATACCCCCACTTAATAATATCAGTCAGTTGCGATCATTAGAAGGAAAAATTTAGTCAATCTGCCACTTTATAGCACAACTGGCAGATAAATGTCAACCCTTTCAGCACCTGTTACACAAGAATGTTCCATTTAGATGGGATGACCAGTGTGAACAAGCCTTTCAGAAAATAAAAGAATGTCTGATGAAACCACCAGTATTAGTAGCTCCTACAGATGATAAACCTCTACTTTTGTATATATCCACAACTACCACAACTCTGGTGGCACTTATGGCTCAACATGATTCTAAAGGAAAAGAATGTGCAATCTATTACATTAGTCACACTCTAGTGGGATATGAGCTTAATTATAGTTCTATTGAAAGATCATGCCTTGCTATAGTTTTTACATCATAGAAGCTACAACATTACATGATTACACATCAGATAAAGCTCATTGCAAAAATTGATCCTCTTAAGTACCTCTTGAACAAAGCAACACTCACAAGACAATTAGCTAAATGGGTGATGATTCTTAGTGAGTTTGATAGTGAGTACATAGAAAGAAAAGTAATCAAAGGACAATCTATAGCAGATCAACTCGTCGATGCTCCTATGATAGATAATCATCCTCTTATTACAGACTTTTCAGATGAATCAATCTTAAACATGGAATCTACACATCTTTGGACTTTTTATTTTGACGGCTCCTTCACACAAGGTGGTTCTAGTGCTGGAATTCTCTTTATCACTCTGCAAGGGGATTGTATACCTAAATCTTATAAGATACAATTTCCATGTACCAACAATATTGTAGAATATGTGGCATTACTTTTTGGGCTCCGTATAGCTATGCAATGGAAAATCCTTGAGTTGCATGTTCTTGGTGACTCCCAGCTGGTGATCAAACAAGTCAATGATGACTATAAAATAAAAGATGAAAATGTGATGCCTTACAAAAGAACGGTGGATGAATTCAAGGCCTATTTCACATCAATTTATTTTGAGCAGATTCCTCGAGATAGTAACAAAGCTACTGATGCAATGGCAATAGTTGGTTCAGTTGTGGAAATGCCAAGCAATGCTGCCTACTGTGAATTCTTAATAAAGCCTCTTTTGGAACCTGCTTACAATGTACCACAATCTGAAATGATGTATTATTGTTGTTCCTAATTCTCAATGGTATGGGGATATTTATACCTATCTTCAAGATAACACCTTGCCATCAGATCTATCTAATAAATCTCATAAAACCTTTATCCGTCAGGCCTCCCGTTATGTAATCCTAGTTGATACCCTTTATCGCCGAGGTCTTGCTGGTACTTTACTCAGATGTCTAGAGCATGACAAGGTCAAGACTGCTTTATGAGAAGTACATGAAGGTATATATGGGGAACATTCTAGCGGTCCTACCTTAGCCAAGAAAATCTTGCGTATGGGTTATTATTGGCCTACAGTGGAAAAGGATGCTTATCATTTTGTTAAAAAATGCAAGCAATTTCAAAAAAATGTAGACTTGATAGATGCTTCTGCACAGGAATTATAGTCTCTCGCTACACCATGGCCCTTTTATCAGTGGGGACTCAATCTCATGGGAAAGATCCATCCACCTTCATCTAATGGTCATAAGTTCATTCTCGTTGCCATAAAATATTTCACAAAATGGATTGAAGTTGTTCCTCTCACTCATATCACTAGAAAACAAATAGCCACTTTCATACTAAACTACATCATCTGTCGTTATGGTGTTCCTTTATCCATCATCATAGATAATGGTCGTCCGTTCAAAAATTAGGATGTCCATGAACTCTGTGAGAAATTCCATATACAACATCATTTATCCACACCTTACTATCCTCAAGGTAATGGCCAGACTGAGGCCTCTAACAAAACTATTCTCAAGATTCTTAAAAAGACGGTCAATGAAGCTAGTCGAGATTGGAATATTCAATTGAATCCTTCCTTGTGGGCTTATCACATGAGTGTATGCACTCCCATAGGTGCTACCCCATATGCCCTTGTCTATGGATCTGAAGCCATTTTTCCCATCGAGGTCGAGTTTACCTCTTTGCGCATCTCCTTGCGCAATCAAATCGGTGATGAAGAATACAGAGTTTCCCATTTGCAAGAGTTGGAACTGTTGGATGAACGAAGATAAATTGCTTTCAATCATCTTAGAGCATACAGGAAATGGATGTGCCGAAGTTATAATCAGAAAGTGAAACCATGTACATTTGAGGTTGGGGATCTTCTCCTTCATGAAAATCCTTGCAATCAACAAGACAGAGAAAACAGGGTAAATTTGAGCCTAACTAATTGGGTCCATATGTTATCATTGCTATGTATGGATCTAGGGCATACCAGTTATCTACTCCGGAAGGTGAATTTCTTAGTGATCCCATCGATAGTATGCACATTCGTAGGTTTTATACCTGAATACTTCAGAGGGTACAATCTTTTCAAAGTCCTGAAAAAATACAAAAAAATGAAAAAAAGTCCTAAAAAAATACAAAAAAGAAAAAAGAAAAAGAAAAAGAAAGTAAAGAGAAACCAATTCGTTCAATGGTGAAAACCACTTTGGTGGCGCCTTGAGAAAGTACCATGGTGAAATCCGAGAAATCGACGCCATGTGTAGAGGCTTTGCTCCTCTTTCCTTTGGAGCTCTACTTGATCTTTTCATCTCATTTTCATTCACACTCCACTTCATAATGACCTTTTCACACTCACCATGGCTTGTGAATTGTTCGACATTCCCCTCGCTTGCTCACTTTTCCATGCGTACTAGGTTGGTCCTATCCCTCACTGGGGAATCTCCTTAACCTTAGCTATGGGTTAGGATACTGAGCATCTTGTGGTCAGAGAAATTACCCTTTTTGTCTGTCTACTCACTTGTGATTCATCTATTTCCATTGTAAAAAATCCAAAAAAATCATAAAATGTCTTGAAATTAATTTTTTTAAATCATAAAATGTCTTGAAAAAATCCAAAAATCATAAAATGTCTTAAAAAATCATAAAATTTCTCGAAAAAATCCAAAAAAAAATCATAAAATGTCTTGAAAATATCCAAAAAAATCAAATATTCCAAAATCCCTAAAAAAATTCAAAAATTCCAAAAAACCAATGACATTTTCAAATCATCACACAGCTTTGAACTTCAACAAAATCAAAATCACACTAGGATTGACAATCAAGCAAACATTCTAACATACCTATCAATCCCTCTTTCAAATCCAATTAAACACATAAAACCATACCAAGAATTAGTTCTATATCGAAGCATGATGCCTGTTTGTTTGTTGATCTTTGTTTGCTTTATGATTTTATCTTTGGTGGCATGTCTTTTAGCTTCTCCAAGATGTCTTGGACTAGAGAGGTGAGGATGGGGCATGTTCACTTGTTTGTTGTCCGTCGGTTGTTTCTTATTCATAGGATGACTTATCTTAGGACATGGTTATCTAAAACCATTGAGGACCTATGAGTCTAATGTGGATGATAGCATTCCTTATCTGATAGTGTCTTCCATGCAATAACTATTCAGGTCATCTAAGGTTCTTATACCTAGATGCTTATACTTCATTACTAAATAAAAATGAAAACAATATTTAGGTCATCTAGATGTTCATTTTATCTAGATGCTTATACTAATTTGTGACATAATAAGCTCGATGATGATAAAAGCACTTAAAAGGAACAAGAGGCTTCATCACCTTCATTTTCTTCCATCTTTCATTTCTTCCATCCACCATTTCTTGCATTTCATTTTCTTCATCTTTCTTGTCGTAGAGAAATCAGTCAATTGCTTTATCCAACTGATATATGTCCCTTGAATCAAATCTCAAATCAATCAACTTTCTTTTCAAAATCTCATGTCCCCTTCATCAATCAATCAATCATTGCATCAACTTGTCTTATGTAAGCATCATTCTCAATCAGCTTAATCAACTCATCAACCCGACTATACTGATCATTTCCATCAATTGTTCAGTTATGCCTATCGACTGTGCATTTCCATCAAATGTACATTATTGCTTTGTCACTTGCGCAATATCAAGTATCTAATCATTTTCTAGACATCTATTGAGAGATTAATCTTCTTCCAATCTATTTGATCAATCTCTCAAGGGGGCATATCATTCTTATCATAATCCTTACTAGGATATCTTTGGGGCATGTATCAATTGATCAATATTTTTCTTTGAAACAACGCGACAAGCTACATTGTCTCAAAGAGGGGAAAAATGTAGACACTCAAATTTGTCCTCATAATCATCACGATATTCGTCTATTGATTAAATAGACATTATTATTTACTTAATCAATTCATTCAATACTTTCTTCTATTCATGCATTATATCAAATCATTAAACCGTTTCATGCTCATTCACTATCCATTTACATAAACGATCATATCCGTCCCATGGTCATTCACTAACCATTTTACATAAACGATCATTCTCATTCATAATCTGTTTAATAAGAATTAATGTCCATTTGCATTATCGTTCACAATACATTCACATAATAAACCACTATCGTTCATTTTTCGTTCACTATTGTTCATATCTGTTTGCATAATAAATCATAATCATTCATAATCCATTTGCATAATAAGTCATAAACATCATTTTCATATTAAATCAATTATCATTATCATCCATAATCGTTTCGTATTCATCTCCATTAATAAATCAATTATCATAATAAACTAATTATCATAACTTGCATATTAAATCATATCATTTGCATAAATCATTCATGAAATATTGCATTTCAGTAAAGCATCTTTAATCATTTAGGTACATTTTAATCTAATATCCCTTTATCACCTTCATTCTCATGCATGACATTTAACCGAACAATGTGGGATAATAACATTTCCTTCTCTCACATCTTTTATCCCACATTTCATCTTCAACCCCTCTCCATCCTCAAGGAACTCCTATTTAAATGGGATTTCCCTCTCATTTTGGCCCTCACAAATTTTGCTCACGAATTTGTAGTCATATCTTCTTTGTCTTTTGAACTTCATTTTCCCATTCACCATAGCCTCTCTCTTGCATTTTGTGCTCACAAAAAATCTGAGAGAAAATGCATAAAAATAGATCTTGGTGATAGGGAGACAATAGAGAATGATTTCTTTTAAAAGCATTTAAAAAAAAAAAAATTGCAGTTTAGAAGTTTGGCATTTTTGATTTTTCTTTTAATTAGGATGACTCTCTATTGATGCGGACATGAAGTGGTGATTCTTGTTCATAGAATCATGCATTTTATGGCTGCCACAGTTTCTATCCATTGATTTTAAATTAGGTGGTGGGTTTCGAAAATACTAACGAAAAGAATGACTAAGCTGTACCCTCCCTCCAACTTAATTTTTGAAGTTACCTCACTTCACATTTTGATTGGAAGGTGGTTAAAATATGAAATGACGCAAATTAATGATATGAATAGTTCGCATGCATTAAGTAATACGAAATATATAATGAAAATTTAAAGAAGACTATATTAATCATGATAGCATACCTGAAGTACCGGCCATAGGAGATAACTATGTGTCGTGCATGTAAACTAAAAAGAATGTATCTATTTGTTGATTTGATGTGATGAAAAATAACAACAAGCTAATGAACAATGGGGTGGTGGGTGCAAGTGATGGGATGGGTATTGCAGATATGAGCTGGCGATGTGATAGCTCAAATATGTGAAATGCGAATTGGAAAAAAAAATCATGTTGTGGGTACTTATTGTGAAAGATAGGTATTACATGTGGATAGTATGAGATGAATGTGAGTGAACTTGTAGTAAGTATGGCGCCAACTAATTTGGTTTTTTCTTTTTTGTTGCTAGACGGTGCTATGAGTACCTACAGTGTCAAGGCCCATTCTGAATGTTGACATATATTAAGGTATAGGTCCCTACGGCATCAGGACCCTCTTTGAATGTTTAAAAATAGGTCCCTTTGAAGATATTTTGAACATTATTATAATGTCCAGTGTGTGCTTGTGAGAGAAAATGAGAAATTAATCTCGAGTGAGCTAAAGGATTGAGCTATGTAGCTCAATCTTTGGGTCACTAGAAGTGCTTGGTATGTCATTTGTTATTGAAACTTCACTCCATGTGTCAAAATATGTATTTGGTTCACTGCAAACACCATATTGTTGAAATAGGGAGAATATGAAATCATCCTTCTATAATGGCTTCTTATATAGCTTCAATCTATGGCCATTTACAAGAAGTAAAAATTTGACTGTATCAATGGTGTGTAACTGGACTGCCCCATTGGGATAAACTTGATTGATTTCATAGGGGCCCAACCACTTGGATTGGAATTTCCCTTTGAAGTCTTTATACCTTGATCCATATAATAGTGCCCAAATCCCCTACAGTGAACTCCTTTGTTTTAATGTATTGATCATGCCACTTCATCCTTTGTTGTTGTACTACCTCAGTGTGATGAATTGCTTCCATCCTTATCTCATCCAATCCATTTAAATTATGCAACCTTTCCTTTGAGCTTCTGTTAAATCCATTTCCAATTTCATTGCTATCCTTAGTGTTTTAAATTCAAACTCAATAGGAAGAACTGTTGTCTTACCATAGACTAATTCATACGGTGTAAAACCAGTGGTGGTTTTCCAAGTTGTTTTGTATGTCCATATTACTTCATGTAACCTTGCAACCCAATATTTCCTATGCAATTGCACTATCTTGGTGAGAATACTTTCAATCTCCGTATTAGTGACTTTCACTTGACCATTATCCTAAGGGTGGTAAGGTGTTGATTTTTTGCATCTAATTTGGTATTCTTCAACTAGTTTTTCAATGAGGGCAAAAGTAAACTATGGACCTTGATTAGTGACTATTTCTCTAGGTACTCCATACCTAGTAAATATATCCTCATATAGAAACTTAGCCACACTGGTATCTTTGGAAAATTGTAAGGCCTTATGCACCTTCTTATAATGTTGTTAGGACTAGTGTAAAAAAAAAAACCAAATACCCAAGAGTATGGGAAACATTTGTGTACCGACTATCTCTTCTCCCTTGGAGAAAGTGTGGTGGAATCTATCCCATGACCAAATAATTGGTAATATTAGCATACCAGTGTATATTCACATTTAGAACAAATAAGTGTTCATTTGGAAATGAATTATCTACCACTCTTTCAACTGATTGTGTTGGAAATATTGACAAAAAATCTATCACTACATTGGCTTTGCCAGGTTTATCCACTATGGTAATGTCAAATTCTTGCAGAAGAAGAAGCCATCTTACCAATCTACCCCCAACTACTGACTTGTTCATCAAATATTTGATTGTTGTGTGGTCTGTATGGAAAAAGACTAAATAACTAGTGATATGGTGCCTAAATTTATTAATAACATACTCCACTGAAAGCATCTCTTTTTCTATTATAGTATAGTCTAACTCTACTCCTTGAAAATTCTTGTTGATGTAGTAAATTGCATACTCTTTTTTACCTTCCGTCTGACCCAAAACTGCTCCAATGGAAAAATTTGAAGCATTTGTACGTATATGAAAAAGTAAGGTCCAATTTGGTCCCCTTAAAAGAGGTGCTTGAGTCAGTGATTTCTTCAGCTCTTCAAAAGAGTGGTGGCATTTAGATGTCCATTCAAATTAAATATCCTTACTTAGAAAAACAAATAATGGTACAAAAATCTTACTAATATCTTTAATAAATCACCTATAGTAGCCTGCAAGGCCATAGAAACTTTTGATATCTCTTTGCTTTTGAGGAACAAGTAATGTAGATATAATTTCTATTTTGTGTGGATCAACCTAAATCCCTACACTAGATATAAAGTACCCCAATACAATTCTTGTGTCATCATCATGAAACACTTTTCATTGCTAAGTGGTGGCTTGTGTTCTTTACACCTTTTCAATACTTTTTTCTAGATTATTAAGAGCTTCCTCATAAGTTTCACCATAGGTGGTGAAATCATCCATGTATATCTCCATATAGTCATGTGCATAATCAGAAAATATGTTGAGTACTGCTCTTTGAAAGGTAGTTGGAGCATTGCATAAGCCAAAGGGAAGAAAAAAGTAGGCATAAGTCCCCAAAGGACATGTGAATGTAGTTTTGTCTTGATCCTCTAGAGCAATTTTAATCTAGTTGTAACCACTAAAACCATCAAGAAATGAAAAGTACTTTTTCCCAGCTAGAGAATCAAGTACTTGATCTATGAAGGGAAAAGGAAAGTGATCCTTCCTAGTTGTTGTATTCAATTCCTTGTAGTCTACACAAACTCTCTATTTTCCACCTTTCTTGGGAACAATTACCAAAGGTGAGATCCATTCACTATCTGATATTGGATAAATAAAAACTACATCAAGGAGCTTTTGTAGTTCAACTTTCACTTTCTCCCTCAAAGTAGGATTCATACATCTCTAATGTTGTCGAATGGGTCTATAACCATCATTGATATAAATCATATGCATACATAAATTGGGATCTATGCCTTTCATATCATGGTAATCCCATGCATATGTTGTTGAGTGTGCCTACAACATTGTGTGTAGAGAATTAGGTTGCTCTTCAGTCAAGGCATTATTTATGTTTAAGATTTTTCTTGACATGATTTCCAATCCTTGGATGATTCTTGAATAGATGAGAGGTCAAGACTTGGTACTATGGGTACGCATTATTGAGGTAGTAAGGAATGAAAGATTTGAGATATCTCTTATGTGGAATTGGTGGGTATAATACTTTGTAAGGGGTCTTGTAGGCATACGAGGTAGTTCTATTGTTGCAGGCTCCTGCCGTAGTCATTTTGGATTATGTGGGAAATGAGCTTATCTTCATCCTGGTCATCCAATAAAGGGTTGTGTTCTATAGTCATCTGAAATATGCTAACCAATTTTCTCGATGAATTGATACACATAACCAGCAATAGTTAACTGGATTAGCGTTAGCATCAAACTGAAAAATGAACTTGGAATAAAAACTACTCAACGTCAAGAATGTGCACTCAAGATCCCACTGAGGGCGAGGTGCTAACATATGACAGAGTGTTGAAATTTGAAATTAAGAACTGATAGGCGGATAACCAGCCATGAAAAACATTTCCACACTACCACCAAATAGTGGGGGGAAAAGATTACAATAAAAACAATTCATCCGCTGCGGCGGGCATCCACAGAGCTGTGGGGATTCACCACTATGAAAGTGGGTATAAGAGAGTTACAAAAAAAATTTTCCACACTGGCGGTAAACCATCCAGGGGTAATTTAATGATAGAACATAAAGTAATTGCAGAATTGAAAGATTGGTTGGATTAGTAATGCTTAATCTCAACCTTACAAAATAACTCTGCAGATTACAAATTACAATAATAATAAATGAACCTTAGTCATGTAGTATGATCTTTTACAATGATATAACTCTCAAATATTGAAGTATATGATCAAAAACTGGAAATTGCAACAATCTGATATAAAAATTAGAATTCTGGAAATTCACCCAGCAAACTGTGAAATCATAAAAATGCTCATAAGTTGATCAATTTACCTCTAAATGATGATATGTCAGTTGCAGATGCTTTCTAGAAGTGTGGCGCCCAAGATGCAATCCAGAAACGAACACCAAAGATTCCAGATTATTTAACACGAATCCCAATGCTCTTCTAAATGGTACGACCTCCTTTGAAAATTGATTTTGCAAGTAAAAAATAAATACTTGGAATTAAATTCCAATTATTTGTGGAAAGTGGCGCCTTGTATCAACAATTGGATTGCTAAAGTACCTAGAATGAAAATAAAATCACTCAAATAGATATGAACAAAAATCAGCTTCAGCTGTTGAAAATCCAGGAAATCAAAACTGTGAAAATACTCCAAAATTCTTCAATCTTTGATGCTCAATCTGCTAGTCTGATGTGAGAAGCAGAAATATACCAACTAGGTGTTGTATTTCAAACACGAAATTGGGAAAGGGCTAGGAGGTAGCATCCTCGAAGCAACAACAAAATGTCCATAATCATTTTGACAGCATAACAGTAAGGTAAACAATGGATACCAAAATGCTGGAGCAATGCCTTCATTTTATAAAAACTAAGAAACTCATCACCTTCCAAGAAGGTACGCCAAAAGTCACCTTTTTGAATTCTTTTCCAACTTTCAAAATATTAATTCTTCAAAAAGTGGTGTCCAATTTCAAGCTGAAGAAATATTTCAATAAAGAATAAATAATCTTATGATGAAGGCGTACCCTTCATGGCCCCACTTTAAAAACAACTTAAGTTATCTCCTTAGGCCAAGGGGGGGGTCAACAGTGAATTAAAATATAATGCCTTAAATTAAATATTTTTCACCAAATAAAGCTTTCTGAAGACCAAGCCATAATAACAACAACTACTCCAACTGTGAAGGACTAAGAATAGACAACAACAACTGCCACAACTAGTATTTACTATAAATAGTAAATAACATGAAATGCCACAAACTCCAAGCCAAGAAACCCTAATTTCACCTCATTCCAGTCTACGGGTTCTGGAATAGACTAATGAACTACAAGGCTAATCACTGATGAGAAGGGGACATTACAGTCCGCCCCCCTCGAAATTGCTTGTCCTCAAGCAACTGAAAAGATGGATGCAACAAAATTTGTTCACCTTCCCACGTAGCATCTTCAATAGGCAAATTCCTCCATCTAACCAAATATTCTTTGATTGTCCTTCTCCTCAAAGAACGTTCTCTAGTATCAAGGATTTCTTCAGGAATCAAAACCAACTGACCTTCCTCATCCAATGGAGGTAATTCTGATGTAGCCACCACATTGTGTCCAATTTCCTTCTTGAGGCTTGACACATGAAAGACATTATGTACTTTGCTTTCAGCTGGAAGCTCCAACTCATAAGCAACTTCACCAATTCTCTTGGTGACTTTGAAAGGACCATAGAAACATGGCTTCAACTTTTCTGCATCACTTTTCTTGAGAGAAGATTGTATATATGGCTGAAGTCTCAAATAGACCATGCCCCCAACTTCAAAAGACCTTTCAACACGCTGCTGATCAGCGTATAACTTTTGCTGATTTTGAGCTTGTTGCAGATTTTCCTTGAGGGATTTCAAGATGTCTTGGCTCTGCTGTAACATATCCAGTGCTTGTGGAGCTCTACTATCACCAAACACTAAATCAACAAAATTAGTAGCCTCATAACCATAAAGAGCCATAAAAGGTGACATCTTAATTGACATGTGATAAGAAGAGTTATAACAATACTCTCCTAAATGAAGCCATTTAATCCAAGCTCTTTGTTGTCCTGAGACATAGTTTCTTAGGTAACCCTCTAACCATTTGTTCACAATTTCGGATTGCCCATCTGTTTGTGGGTGATAACTAGTGCTTGGAGTAAGCACTGTCCCACTCAATCTGAAGATCTCTTGCCAAAAAACACTTAGGAACTTGTTGTCCCTATCACTGACAATAGTTTTAGGCAACCCATGCAGACGAAAAACCTCTCTAAAAAACAACTCAGCCACTTGAGCTGCTATAAATGAAGTGGTGACAGCAAAGAAATGAGCAAATTTTATTAGTCTATCAACCACAACAAAAATACAATCACATCCTTGCACCTTGGGCAACCCCGTGATGAAATCCATGGCAAAACTCTCCCATTTCTGATTCGGAATGGGCAAAGGCTGAAGTAGACCAGCTGGATAAGAGTGTTCATTCTTATTTTTTTGACAAATCAGACACTCTCTAATGTAGTTCAAGACTTCTTCTTTCAACCCTTTCCACGTGAATCTTTCACGAATCTACTTATAAGTCTTGAAAATCCCTTGATGACTAGCAAGGGGAACATCATGAAAAGATTGTAGAATCTTCTTTTTAAGCTTAGATTCTTGCACTAAAAAGATTCTATCTTTATAATAAATTAACCCATCAACCAACTTATACCTTTCATCAACCAAATGTCCTTCTAACAAGCTGGTTGCAAACTGATTTTTAACATAATCAGCAACAATTAACTCCTTCCAATCTGCTGATAACTCGCAAAGTGATTGCAAATGAGGCCTTCTTGAAAGAGCATCAGCCACTATATTATTTTTTCCTTTGACATATTCAATGTCAAAGTCATATGCTTGGAGCTTACTAACCCACTTTTGCTGCATTTCATTCAAATCCTTTTGGCGCATAAAATGTTTAAGACTGTTATGGTCAGTCTTAACAACAAATTTAATTCCCACCAAGTATTGACGGAATTTAGACAAAGCATGCATGATGGCAAGCATCTCTTTTTCATAAATAGAATAAGTTTTTTCTGCCCCTCTCAACTTCTAGCTCTCAAAGACAATAGGGTGTTTATCTTGCATTAGAACAGCTCGAACACCTTCACCTGAAGCATCACATTGTAATTCAAAAGGTTTTGAAAAATCCGGAAGTGCCAACACTGGACACGAACTCATGATTTGTTTAAACTTATCAAAAACCTCTTGTGCTTGTTTAGTCCAAAGGAAGGCTCCTTTCTTTGTAAGATCTGTGAGAGGTGCTGCTTGATGAGAATAACCTTTCAAAAATCTTCTATAAGATCCACATAACCCCAAAAATCCTCTCAAATGCGAAATATTCTTTGGAGTTGGCCAATCAAGAATGGCCTTTATCTTTTATGGATCCACTTTTACACCCTTTGAACTGATAATGTGACCAAGATATAAGAGTTCTGTCAAACCGAACTCACACTTTGATTCCTTGGCGAACAAACATTCTACCTCTAAAATACTAAGCACTTCTTCCAAATGCTTAAGGTGCTCTTCCCATGACTTACTGAATATGAGAATGTCGTTGAAGAAGATGAGCACAAACTTCCTCAACAGCTATCTAAAAATATTGTTCATACAAGATTGAAATGTGGCTGGAGCATTTGTCAAACCAAAAGGCATGACAAGAAATTCAAAATGCCCAAAATGGCATCTAAACGCTATCTTCTCTATATCCTCCTCCCTCATTCTGATTTGGTGATAGCCCGAACAAAGATCAATCTTTGAGAAGAACATGGCCCCATGGAGCTCATCAATAAGCTCATCAATCCTAGGAATAAGATATCTATTCTTGATGGTTTTCTGATTTAATGCACGGTAGTCAACACACATACGCATTGTACCATCTTTCTTTTTGACCAGCACCACTGCCGAAGCAAAAGGACTCTTGCTTGGTCTAATGAATCCACTTTCCAACAACTCCTTGATGGCTTTTTCAATTTCATCTTTTTGTCTCTTTGGATAGCAGTAAGGTGTAGTCATAACTGGTTTTACTCCCTCTTCTAACTCAATCACATGCTCAGAACCTCTTTCAGGAGGTCTTCTAGGAGGTAGGCTTCCAAAGACTTTACTCTTCTTTGAAAGTAAGGCTTGAATATCAGGATGATATTGCCTTTTCTCCTCTACCGGATCAGCTGGTAGAACCATACATTCAGCAGCCCATTCAACCTGATCATGACGGATCAGCCTTTCCATTCTTTTCAAAGACACAATTCGAGGGCCTCCATTTGACATCCCTCTTAGAACAACCTTCCTTCCATTAGGCTGAAATTTTAGCTCCATAGTTTGTAAATTCAATGTGATCTCTCCAAGAGATCGCAGCCATTGTATGCCCAACACAACATCAGTGTCTCCTATTCCCACCACATAAAAATCATCTTTAATCTCGTGATTCCCCAATTGCAAGGAGAGGTTAGGAATCTTCCTTGTGCAAGACATAGTAAAACCATCAGCAACCATTACCTTGAAACCATCAAAGTCTTTAGTCTTCAAACCTTTTCTAGCAACTAGTCCTTCATCAATAAAATTGTGAGTTGCTCCAGTATCAATTAGAGCAACTATCCTTTGTGAATTTACAACTCCATGAACCTAAAAGATTCATTTTTTTGGAAACTTGATAGTTGTGCGAAAGCACTACCATCTCCCACCTCTTCGGACTTGTCCTCTGGAACTTCTTCACCTTCACTACTTGCTGATTCGTATTGCTGATCAGACGAATCAGATTCTGATCCATAATCAGAATAGCCCTCCATTCGATTTGCTTTGCCTCTTCCATAGCAACGGTGACCCTTAACCCAAGGATCACAGCAAGTGTAACAAACTCCATCCTTTCTAAGCTGTTCTTTGAGCTCTTATGACAGCCTTGGTGGAAACTTCTTGGGCAGATTTGAAGAAGGCTTTTTATCTTTCTTATGGCTGAATGGTTTTGAGTGAAACTTAGGCCTTGGGGCTGCCAACTCCATGCTTCTAGCTTTCTTGATAGCTTCATCTAATGTTGGTGGATCAAATTCTTTGACCCAACCCTTCAAAGGCTCCATTAAACCTTCAGCAAAAAGAACCACAAGTCTTCTTTCAGTAATGTTAGGCACCATTACTGACAACCTCTGAAAATCAGCCACATAGCTTTCTAAAGATCCTTGCTGTTTCAATTGTGCCAATTCTCTAAATCTCAATTCTGGATCTTTGGTGTCAAATCTTTCAATCAACTTATTGGTAAACTCTCCATATGTGCGAATGATATTATGGCCAAGAGTGACCAAACCATGAGTCCACCATTCATGAGCTATGCCATCTAAATGCAAAGTAGCAAATTTGATAGCATCTTCTTCTGGCATAGGTCTAAGAGAAAGGTAGTTATCTAACTTTTGTACCCATGACCTGGCTGTACACTTATTACTACCATCAAAATGTTCCATAGTGATCTTTCCCAATGCCTGGTAGAAATCATTTATAGGTGTTGTAGGAGGACGTTGATCATTCCTTCCACCATTTCTCTGATTCCTTTGATTCATGTATTGATCAAAGGTCCAAGTACTTCTCAAATCAAGAGGTAAAGAAACGTACTCCATGTAAGTTTGATGTGCATCATCAGCAAAGTTTGGAGTAGCCTCAATTGGTTGTTTCTCTTCCCTTGGTGTGAAAACAGAAAAAAGGGGTCTAGAAGATGACCCACTATGAATTGCAGTATGTTGACCCACAATTTTGTCTCTTATATTCACCTCAGTACTACCACTGTTGTTATTCCCATTAACTCCACTACTTTCTCCAGTTGAGTTAATTTGGGGTTGAATGATATTCTGAGCTACTTGCTGATCCAACTTGGATAATAATTGGGACATCATGTCTATCATCCCGTCAAACTTCTTATCCACTCTGTCCCTCTCTTCATTATCTCTCCTTACAGAATCTGACATTATTACAACTATGTGATCAACCACTTCCACTGAATTATCTGAACCTTCCACTGTTTTACCAAGATCTCTTAGGACTTCTGAGAAGGTATCTGCCTCTGGAACGGGCAGAAACTGATGCTGATTTCTAGCCTAACTTCTGGTGTAAGGCCTAGTGTCTCTTTCACTCATCAGTTAACCAACTGCAATTTTCCACAGGATGGCAAGGTCTTCTGCTCTGATACCACTGAAATATGCTAACCAATTTTTTTGATGAATTGACACACATAACCAGCAATAGTTAACTGGATTAGCGTTAGCATCAAACTAAAAATTGAACTTGGAATAAAAACTACTCAACATCAAGAATGTGCACTCAAGATCTCACTGAGGGCGAGGTGCTAACATATGACAGAGTGTTGAAATTTGAAATTAAGAACTGATAGGCGGATAACCAGCCATGAAAAACATTTCCACACTACCACCAAACAGTGGGGGGAAAAGATTACAATAAAAACAATTCATCCGCTGCGGCGGGCATCCACAGAGCTGTGGGGATTCACCACTATGAAAGTGGGTATAAGAGAGTTACAAAACAGATTGTCCACACTGGCGGTAAACCATCTAGGGATAATTTAATGATAGAATATAAAGTAATTGCAGAACAGAAAGATTGGTTGGATTAGTAATGCTTAATCTCAACCTTACAAAATAACTCTACAGATTACAAATTACAATGATAATAAATGAACCTTAGTCATGTAGTATGATCTTTTACAATGATATAACTCTCAAATATTGAATTATATGATCAAAAACTGGAAATTGCAACAATCTGATATAAAAATCAAAATTCTGGAAATTCACCCAGCAAACTGCGAAATCATAAAAATGCTCATAAGTTGATCAATTTACCTCCGAATGATGATATGTCAGTTGCAGACGCTTTCTAGAAGTGTGGCACCCAAGATGCAATCTAGAAATGAACACCAAAGATTCCAGATTATTTAACATGAATCCCAATGCTCTTCTAAATGGTACGACCTCCTTTGAAAATCGATTTTGCAAGTAAAAAATAAATACTTGGAATTAAATTCCAATTCTTTGTGGAAAGTGGCGCCTTGTATCAACAATTGGATTGCTAAAGTACCCAGAATGAAAATAAAATCACTCAAATATATATGAACAAAAATTAGCTTCAGCTGTTGAAAAGCCAGGAAATCAAAACTGTGAAAATACTCCAAAATTCTTCAATCTTTGATGCTCAATCTGCTAGTCTGATGTGAGAAGCAGAAATATACCAACTAGGTGTTGTATTTCAAACACGAAATTGGGAAAGGGCTAGGAGGTAGCATCCTCGAAGCAACAGCAAAATGTCCATAGTCATTTTGACAGCATAACAGTAAGGTAAACAATGGATACCAAAATGCTGGAGCAATGCCTTCATTTTATAAAAACTGAGAAACTCATCACCTTCCAAGAAGGTACGCCAAAAGTCACCTTTTTGAATTCTTTTCCAACTTTCAAAATATTAATTCTTCAAAAAGTGGCGTCCAATTTCAAGCTGAAGAAATATTTCAATAAAGAATAAATAATCTTATGATGAAGGCATACCCTTCATGGCCCCACTTTAAAAACAACTTAAGTTATCTCCTTAGGCCAAGGGGGGGGGGGTCAACAGTGAATTAAAATATAATGCCTTAAATTAAATATTTTTCACCAAATAAAGCTTTCTGAAGACCAAGCCATAATAACAACAACTGCTCCAACTGCAAAGGACTAAGAATAGACAACAACAACTGCCACAACTAGTATTTACTATAAATAGTAAATAACATGAAATGCCACAAACTCCAAGCCAAGAAACCCTAATTTCACCTCATTCCAGTCTACGGGTTCTGGAATAGACTGATGAACTACAAGGCTAATCACTGATGAGAAGGGGACATTACATCATCAATGTCTACAGAGAATAGTTATCTTCCTCATCCAAATTGGGAAATATAGTTTTCTCAAGGTCGGCATAATGTTGGGTTGGAGGATAGAGAACCAATTTCTTAGTGACTATCCCAATGGATATTATTATATTGCCAAACCTATAACCTATGA
Source organism: Sequoia sempervirens (assembly GCA_007258455.2). Lineage (NCBI taxonomy): Eukaryota > Viridiplantae > Streptophyta > Pinopsida > Cupressales > Cupressaceae > Sequoia > Sequoia sempervirens. The sequence goes on from VDFB02365360.1 coordinate 181,064, forward strand.
ATGCATTGGCTATAGCTAACCAGGGTCTTCCTAGGATGAGTGGGTAGCCTACACGATTAACTTTTGGTTGTAGAACTATAAAATCAATGGGATATTCCCAAGAATCCAATGAAAGGAAAGCTAAGGTGCAGAACAACTCTCCTAACGTCAAAACCTCAGGGAAGAATGTAGAGATACCTTTTAAATTTTACAATTATAGTCCAATTAAGATGCACTTGAAAGAGATAACAGAAATAGAGAATTAAACAAACACATATGAACACCAGATATACGTGGGAAAACCCTTACGGGAGAAAAACCCACCACACCAAGAGAAGTCACTTTGTATTGCAGTAATGGAGATTACATACAGAGATCATACTTATCTTTCTGATGTCAGTTTACAACAACATTCACAATGATCAACCTTGTACTGGAAACATTCAAGTTACAGTCTTCTCAGAATAGAATTCACACTGATACACATTGAACTATTCACCCAACCATTGAACTGATCCTTCGAACCAGACTACTACAATCTCTGAGTATATCCATGGCACCCCTGTCTATCGATCTTCCTCTCAGTAACAGCCACAATAGTCCAACTACTTGCGGTTCCCATTCGGCTTATTTGATTGGTCGAATACAAGCCACGTAGGATAGTCTTCACTTGGTCAAAGGCGTTCACCCTATGTTAGCATGTCGGTGAGACACTAACCGTGTCTCCCCAATGCCACGAAGTCAACATTCGATATCGCCAAGAGTACATACTATTGGCAAGATGTTACACCGAGTCCAGAGAGCTATCGCTAAGACTTCGCCATGTCGCCAAGACCTCATACCGATGAGCATCACTTGTATCGCTATCACCAAGACTTATCACTTTTGCTGAGAGATCATACTGAGCCTTTATGTTATACCAAAATGTTCAACAATAGGAAAGACTTATCACTTTTGCCAGGAGATCATACCGAGGTTCACAAGTTATCCCAAAGTATTCATCTATGGCCAAGACTTATTGCTATCGCTGAGATGTTACTCTAAAGTCTTAAGTCATACCGAGCACCAAACAACAGTCAGCAAGACTTCTCTCCATCACTAAGAGTTCTTAGCGAACCCTTAGTGTTACCCTGATGCCTCCGCTTGTCGCCCAGAGTCTCCCCGATATCCGATAAGAGTGGCCTGTTGGCTAGAGATCTTCATATCGGTAAGACTTCATATCAAGCCACCATATATTACTCTGAGTGTATACTGTCGGTGTGACGTTCCTTCATCGCCGAGAGTTCATAGCGAAGCCTCCATGTTAACTCGAAGACTCCAATCGCCATGAGTCTCCCCAACCACCACTTGACACTGACCCTTTGACAAGAGATCAACTCGAGCAGAGTGATATAAATTGTCACATCGATCATAATGTCATAGTGATAGATACATTCAGCATGACTGAAGCAAGGTCATAGCGACCAGAACTATTCACCAAGGTTTCAACTGCTAGTCGGCTAGACACAAAGCATGTCATACCGACTTGGCTCTCTTAGAGGTTTCAGCCTATGGGATTAAGGCACATATTTCCAAAAATCTCCCACTTGACGAAGATCACACAGGCACCTCTAGAGCACAACAAAACTACTAAAATCCATGGGAACTAAGGCCCATCGAACTGGTACACCACTTGTCTATGCTCACTGGCTTCGTCAATGCATCTGCAACATTCTCCAAAGTATCAAATTTTTCCAAACTGACCTTTCCATCCTCCACCATATCTCATACAAAGTGGTACTGTACATCTATATGTTTCATCCTAGCATGGAAAGTAGGATTCTTTGCTAGACAAATTGCACTCTGACTGTCACAAAAAATACTTATTTTCCCTACATCAAAACCAATGTTAGAACACAAACATTTTAACCAAACTGCTTCTTTACAAGCATGTGTATCTACCATGTATTTAGCGTCTATAGTGAACAAAACGACCACAGCCTACCACTTACTTATCCAACTCACTACACCACCATTCATCATGAAAATGTATCCATTGGTGGACCTCCTGCTGTCAATGTCCCCTACCCAATCAGGATCTACATAACCTCGAATGCTGAGAGTCCTCTATGATTCAACCAAGTTCCCATGGTAACACAAAGCATATTCTAAAGTCCCCTTCAAATATCTAAACACTCTCTTCACAACATCCCAATGTGTTCTACGATTAGCCATAAACTAACTAAGAACTCCCACTGCTTGATCAATGTCTGGCCTTGTACAAACCATTGCATACATAAGACTACTAACCGCACTAGCATAGGGTACACTGGTCATGTCCTCCATCTCAGTAGGATATTTTGGACAGTCTTCAATAGATAGCTTTGTTCCATGCAAAACTAGAACAACTAGCTGCTTGCAATCATTCATGCAAAATATCTCTAGAACAATCTTAATATACTTACTCTGACTGAGCCAAAGTTTTCTACTATTCCTATCCCTGGTTATCTCCATCCCTAGAATATACCTTATTGCACCAAGATCTTTCATTTCGAGCTTAGCAGACAATTGAGACTTAAGATCAGAAATCATCAACTTACTATTGCCTATGAACAACATATCGTCAACATAGAGAGCAATAATAAGCACTTAATCACTTTCAGCTTTATAATACACACAATGACCAGATTTTGATCTTACAAATCCAAAATACAATACAAAAGTATCAAAATTTTGGTACCACATCCTAGGAGACTGCTTTAACCCATACATAGACTTTTTTAACTTGCAAACCAGTTTTTCTTTACCTTTCTCCACAAAGTGCTCAGGCTGGGACATATAGATTTCTTCTTCAAGATCACCATGAAGAAATGTTGTCTTCACATCCATCTGTTTGATCTCTAAATCATACACTACTGCAAGTGACAAAATAAATCTAATGGACATCAGCTTAGCTACAGGAGAAAAAATTTCCCCATAATCAATTCCCTCTACCTGGGAATAACCCTTCACAACCAACCTCGCCTTATATTTTTCCACACTACCATTCAGACCAATCTTCTTTTTAAATACCCATTTGCAGCCCACAACTTTTCTGCCTTTAGGAAATGGCACCAAACTCTAGGTATCATTATTTTCTAATGATGCCATTTCTTCATTCATGGCTTCCAACCAAGAGTCTGAATCAGACATTCTAAATGCCTCTTTCATAGTCCTTGGCTCATCAATGCTAGAAATTAAAGCATAGGCACAAGTAGAATCTATCAAAGAAAACCCATACCTATCAGGAAGCTTTCTTTCATGGGTTGACCTCCTCACTTGCTGAGGCTGAGGTTGTTCTTCTTCTTCAGAGCTTTCAGAACTACTTGAGTTCTCCTCAGCTTCAGGTACATTTTGAATTTTGAATTCCTCTTTCTTTGGTGTCAGAGGAACTACACCTACATCCTTCTTGTTTTCTAATTTTGTCTGACTGCAAATCTAAGGTAGAAGGCTTCAGCTCACAAAAGATTACACTTCTATTGTATAGAACCTTCTCAGTATCGAGATTCCAAAGCTTATATCCTTTTATGCCAATACTATAACCAATAAAAATACATTTGATAGCCTTGTTCTCCAATTTAGATCTTTTCTTATATGACACATGTGCATATGCCTCACAGCCAAAAACACGAATATGTCTTAAAGAGGGCTTCTTACCAGACCACGCTTCCAAAGGTGTTTTCTCAACAAGAGAAAAATTTGGAGAATGATTTATCAGGTAACATACTGTAGCAACTGCCTCAGCCCAAAACTTCTCCTCCAAGCCAGCACTACTCAGCATACTTCATGCTCTCTCCATCACTGTCCTATTGAACCTTTCTACAACTCCATTTTGTTGTGGAGTATAAAGTGTAGTCTTATGTCCTTTAATCCCATGATATTTACAGTACCTCTCAAATTCATCAGAACAAAATTCACTGCCATTATCAGTCCTTAAACATTTTATTTTTCTTCCTGATTTTCTACAAGGTTCTTAAATTCCTTAAACCGAATGAACACTTCTGATTTACTTTTCAAAAAATAGACAAATGCTCTTCTTGAATAATCATCAATGAATACATAGTACCTTGACTTAGACAAAGAATGAACATTCACTGGACCAAATACATCAGAATGAATATAATCTAGCAAACCAGAAGATTTATGAGGACTGGAATAAAAGAAACACAGTGTTGTTTTCCATTTATACAATGTTTACATAAATTTAATTTGAGGTTACAATCTGCAAGCCCCTCAACCAGGTTTTTATTCTTCAAGGTTTTTAAACCTTTCTCTCCAATGTGGCCTAGCCTATGATGCCAGAGCATAGTCTTTTCTCTGGAAGTTTAACTTCCATAGAGTTTACACAATTAGGAACATTTCCCTCTTTTCCTCCATGAGTAGCTTTCTATGACTTTATAGAGACACTGCTGCATTGAACAACATGTGCATCCAAATTTGTACAAGGTACCAATACAAGCACCCCTTGCTAGCACCATTGAGCCTCTAGTCATCTTTGTAGCCATTTCCGAGAACGTGACTTGTACTCCAATATCATTCACTTACTAATGAAAGTATGTTTGAAAAAACTGGTATATGCATTACATCATTAATTCCTTCACTCTTCCATCGTGAAATTGAATTCTAACTCTTCCACGCCAAAAATTTCCAAAGTTGAATCACTTGCCAAGTACACCTTTCCACCATCGTATTCTTCATACTTTGTGAACCATTCTCTATGAGATGTCATGTGGAAAGATGCTCCAATCAATCAGCCGATATCATCCGATGCCCCGATTAGACAAGGCGCAATGAAGGCATCTCAGATCACCGAGAAGAATCATTGTCGAAATACTTCTTCTTCTTCTCCTCTTTACAATCCTTTCGGACATGACCAGGTTTCCCACAATTCTAGCACTTCACCTTGGACTTCTTTCCAGGAGACTTTGATCCCCCCTTTGATTTTGATTTTGATTTCTTGTCCTTCTTGCCTTTTTCTTTCGATCTTCCTCTAACAACAAGGGCCTCCTTCGCCATCTCAAAAGATTTCCTTCTCATCTCTTCTGATAACAAAGAAGCAACAACATCTTCCATCTTGAAATTGGATGTTGTACTCCCAATAGCCATCACCAGGTGATCCCAAGAGTCTGGAAAAGAACACAATAAAAGCATACAACGATCCTCTTCATCAATCTTCATGCCAATGGATGTTAACTGTATAATCAACATGTTGAATTTGTTCAAATGATCAACTATAGACCCTCCTTCCTGCATTCTCAAAGTGTATAGCTTCTTCCTCAGGAATAGTTTATTCACCAAGGACTTCCCCTGATAAATAGATGCCAGTCTCTTCCACAAGGAAGATGTAGTCTTCTCTTCATGCACATTCAGAAGAACAGAGTCTACCAAACAGAGCCTTATCAGCCCCTTAGACTTTCTATCTGCAAGGTCCCAATCTGCTTGCTTCATGCCTATAGGCTTCGTTCCAGACACATATATCCAAAGATCATGATCCACTAACAGATCTTCCATTTTAAGTTTCCACAACTCAAAATTGCTACCATTGAATTTCTCAATTTCAATCTTTCCTAACGTGCTTTCCTTCTCAATCTATAATTTGAATTTGAAAAACTTCTACAAGACTCCCACTTAATAGAAATGACACAAAAAACCTAACATACCCACAAGGATAACACAACTGGCCATGCTCTGATACCACTTGAAAGGAAAGCTAAGGTACGAAACAACTCTCCTAACGTCAAAACCTTAGGGAAGAATGCAGAGATACCTTTTAAATTTTATAATTACAGTCCAATTAAGATGCACTTGAAAGAGATAACAGAAAAAGAGAATTAAACATACACATATGAACACCAGATATACGTGGGAAAACCCTTACAAAAGAAAAACCCACCACACCAAGAGAATTCACTTTGTATTATAGTAATGGAGATTACATACAAAGATCAGACTTATCTTTCTGATGTCAGTTTATAGCAGCATTCACAATAATCAACCTTGTACTAGAAACATTTACATCCTTCTCAGAATAGAATTCACACTAATACACATTGAACTATTCACCCAACCATCGAACTGATCCTTCAAACCAGACTACTTTTGTAATCTCTGAGTATATCCATGGTGCCCCTGTCTGTCGATCTTCCTCTCAGTAACGGCCGCAATAGTCCAACTGCTAGCGGTTCCCATTTGAATTCTTTGATTGGTCGAATACAAGCCACATAGGATAGTCTTCACTTGGTCAAAGGCATTCACCCTGCGTTGGCATGTTAGTGAGACACTAACCATGTCTCCCCGATGCCACGAAGTCAGCATTCGATATCGCCAAGAGTACATACTATCGGAAAGATGGTACACTGAGTCCAGAGAGCTATTGCTAAGACTTCACCATGTCGCCAAGACCTCATACTGATGAGCATCACTTGTATCACTATCGCCAAGACTTATCGCTTTTGCTGAGAGATCATACAAAGCCTTTACGTTATATCGAAATGTTCAACAGTCGGCAAGACTTATCGCTTTCGCCAGGAGATCATACCAAGGTTCACAAGTTATCTCGAAGTATTCATCTACCACCAAGACTTATCACTATTGTTGAGATGTTACTCCGAAGTCTTAAGTCATATCGAGCACAAACAACAGTCGGCAAGAATTCTCTCCATCGCTAAGAGTTCTTAGCGAACCCTTAGTGTTACCCCAATGCCTCCGCTTGTTGCCTAGAGTCTCCCCGATATTCGATAAGAGTGGCCTATTGGCTAGATATCTTCATATTGGTAAGACTTCATATCAAGCCACCATATGTTACTTTGAGTGTATACTATCGGTGAGACATTCCTTCATTGCTAAGAGTTCATAGTGAAGCCTTCGTGTTACCCCAAAGACTCCAATCACCATGAGTCTCCCTGACCACCACTTGACACTAACCCATTGGAAAGAGATCAACTTAGGCAGAGTGAGATATAAATTGTCACAACGATCATAATGTTATAGCGATAGATACATTCGGCATGACTGAAGCAAGGTCATAGTGGCCAGAACTGTTCACCAAGGTTTCAACTGCTAGTCAGCTAGACACAAAGCATGTCACACCGACTTGGCTCTCTTAGAGGTTTCAGCCTGTGGGATTGAGGCACATATTTCCAACATCCAATGCAATAACTAAGTCTTCAATGATGCCTTCAGGCTTGATTGTTGACCTATCATCTAGTTGTAGAATAGTTTGTGTAGGTCTAAGGTTGGATAACTAAAGTAATTACATTATTTCTTTTGTTATAACATTGATTGTTGCCCCAAATTCTATCAAAGTATTCTTGATGAGGGTGCCATTAATCTTGATGTCCACGACTAGACTACCAGAACCTGTATACTTAGGGACATTAATATTTCCTAACATGATATCTGCAACGTTTCCCAAGACATGGACTGTCTGAGGATACTTCCTTTTTCTTCCTGGTTTCTTGAGACATAGGTCCCTTACAGTTTTTTTATAGATAGGGATGTCTTTGATAGCTTGGATAAGTGGAATCTCTATGCTCACATCCTTTAATTGTCCTAAGAGGTCAATCTTAGCCTATGTGTGATGCTTTTGAATAGCTAGGTGTTTAGGAAATGGTGGCTTTGGATTTGAGGTAGTTTGGTGCACTTGATTTGACTCAAGTTCTAAAGTTGTTTTGTTTTAAGCTTCAAATGAAATTTCCTCATCCTCCATCTCTATAATTTGAGGGGATGAAGGTATAGAATTTTTTTTTAATGATCTGAGGTGGACATCACTCACCTCTACCCCATAAGTGGGGTGTTGCATAGCTTCATTAGTATAAGCCTACTAAACAAGCTGAGTGTTAGGGTTAGGTGCAGGTTGAGCAGGTATTTGTGGTTGCTTGGGTGGTTGGGACATAGGATTTGATGGAGACATAATAGATTGCTGGTGTGGTGGAGGAGGGAGCATAGGCTCTGATAATTCATATTTTGCCACTGTCACTACTGGCCTTTTTGCCACTGAGGCTGCCATTGATTCTGCTATGTTGGACATTGTGTATTATAATTGGAACCTTGGAATTTATGTTGTGGCCAAGGATTTGGTTGTTGTCAGTTCCAATTTTGTTGGGGTTGTGGCCATTATTGAGGGTTTTGCGACTGGTTTTGGTTTGTTAGCCAGGGCTGAGAGTTCCAAGCAGAAAAGTTTTGATTCCCAATAGGAAAGGATGAATTAAAGTTGAGGGGATCTTTTGGCACACCTTGTCTTTATTTCCATGGCCTCCTTTGTGCTATATAAAAGAGATGTCCATCATATCCTTGAATTGGCTGAAAATAAGGTTTCTCAACTTTATCTTGTTGGACACTAGCCACTCTCTTGCATTAACAGTTGGCTTTTCTTTGCCTACAACTTGGACAGTATTCAATGAGCATAGACTCAACTTCCTCCTGCTTCTTCTTAATATGGAGAGTATTCAACTTAGTTTCTAAATGGCTGATGATGTCCTCCTTCATGTTGGATAAGAGGTTGCTCAATTCTATCTTTGAAACCCCTGTAGATGATTTACCCATAGTAGATGCCCTATCTCCTCTTGGCCTTTTAGTGAAGGTCTTGGAATAATTCTTATAGAACTTATAGATGTATTGAAATAGCATCTGTGAAATATCTCCTTGTCCAATGAGGTTCAAGGCATCCATGCAGTCATCATTGACTCCCCTCAAAAAAACCAACTTGAGGGATTCTTCTGACAACTTGTTTTGTGGGTTTTTATTCAAAGAAAATTGAAATCTCTCCACATAATCTTCTAATGACTCATCATCCTTTTGTGATATTCTGAAGATTTCATCTTTCCTCCTATCAGGTCCCATATAATAGTCTTGATACTTCTCTAAGAATAATGTCTTTATAGTCTCCCAATCAGGAACCACATCTTTGCCTAATCCCATGAACCATCTTAGGGCTGCATCTTTCAAAGTGGTAGGGAAGATTTTGAGCCTATAAGCATCATAAGTATAGTCATAACTTATGCATAGGATATAAAATTCAAACAAAAATGTATCTGGGTCCTCAGTCATTAACCTATAAAATACTAGTAAGGCTAAAGGAGGAATGTTCTTCAACACTGTATCCCTTTCCTAGTTAGTGATTGGCAAGTCAAGTGCTGGACATTCAGGATCATCATCCATTGCATCCCCCATGGTGTGGTATATTCCCTCTGTCTATGTGCTAGATGCTGGAGAAAATGAAGTTCTTCTTCAGTGTTACCTTCACTTTGAGTACTAGATTCACCAATTTTTGCTATGGCTTCTTGGCGTAAAGAGGGAAGAAATCTATCCAAGGAGTCTCTCTACCTCTGCATACATGAAATATGGATTTATATTCAGTGGTTTTGTACAATTTTAGTGTATCTTCTATTATTGGAAAAAGATTAAGTCTCACAGTCCTAATACTAAAAACAAAAGTTAACTATGAAAAATGTAAAAATAAGTCTAGGAAGATAACACCATCCTTGAAAACAATGCCAAAAACATAGAGCCCAAACTAATGTATTGTAAACTTGCTAGAACCTACACAAGGCAGAGGTTTATTTGATTGAACAATCCACACAACATTGCTAAGACTACATTTAAATTTCAACCCAAGGCTTGTAAACATGCGATTGTGCAACATTATATATGCCTTCAAAGACTCAAAACTACTTAAGCTACCCTATTCAAGTTATTCTAGTTACTAAAAATTCATAGAATTGCAAAACAGTAAAAAAACATAACCAAAACTAGTGGCTACAGGTACTTACAAGTTAGACTATAATAGAAGTGTTGCTAATAAAACAAATTGTGTGAACTCAAAACTGATAAAAACTAATGACTCAACTAAATTAACCTTTGGAGCACTACTAGTTAACCATTCTATGCATGTTCATGAAAATTCATTAACAATAAGCAAGGTATGAGATTCTAATCTAACTTGCGTAAAGTTCATGAAATAATGATAAACAAGAAATAACTATGAAACAAAAATAAACAACTGGAAAATGAAGTGAAGAACAATACCTTGAGTGGCCTACTCAAGTGGCTATTGTCACTTAACTGAAACCAAATCTAACTAACTGATTCTATGCATCCAATAAAATTGACTTCATTCATTGCATATCATGAAAGATTACATAATATCTTCTCATAGATTGTATTCAATCACTCTGAATATCTATCATGTCTTGAAACTGAAAATAATTGGTAACATAAAACTAAAAAACTAACTTATCTATGAATTCAACCATCAGCTATATACAAGCTTGAGGGAATCTTATTCAAAACAACATCTAACCAAAATAGTTAACTTCCACTCCTAAGTATTAGAGTGTGCAGTTAAGACCGAATTATTCAACCTATAACAAAAAGAAAGAAGAATCCTAATAGGACTAAAACTATATTTTAAACATAATTGCATGTAAACATACAAAAAAAATTCAAAATCCTATCAGTAAAGAAGTCCTCTTCTTTAATGCTTATTAACTGGTTATAATAATGCAAGTTCAACCTTCATCAAGTGTCTTTAATCAACAATCATCAAGTGTAGCTTAATCTGGAATTCCCTCATTTTGTTGTCCCAATCATCCTTTTGTTGCAGGTTCATCCTGCAACTGCTAATTCTATAGTTCCTCATTGGATGCAAAAAAGTTAATCCACAAGACATGTACACAAGACTAACTATCACAATTAAAACATAGAATTCCATCCACATTCATGCATATCTACATATAGACCATGCAATACTCATTATGTCATAACCATATGTCCATCATTATATTTTAGGTTCAAGTTTGCATAATAAGTATGAAAGGATAATATAATATAGGAGCATTTTTTGAAAGTATATCTAAAAGTGTCTCAAAATATGTATAAAAAAAATAGAAAATGAGCTAATATATGGACCCATAAATCCTTATAAGCCTCACAGCCAGAAATAGATACAAAACAAAAGTGGCTACATAGCCAAAGTGTGAATTGATATAAAGTGCACCTTCCTTGTGCTGAATTCAGTTCCTATGAAGCTCTGAATACAAAATATTGCTCTGCTTAGCAATCACTCAACATTCACAACAATTTATCCCTTATTATAATCTCACACATACAAATTTGCAAGTTTACACAATGTCAGATCTTGCACACATCACATTGCATTGTTAACATCCCATGCAACTCAAAAATTTCTTACATATATACCCTATTACATCTACATACATCAACTAGGTCGGCCTAATTAGATGTAGCCCTATTTTAATTCAAAATAGCTTTGTCAGATCCACACTTGATTCAAAAACATCTCCATGCTCAAATCAAACGTGCATTACTTGATTTAGGTCAGCATGGACCTAAAATAGGTCTTACTAACTTCTGCAGTACATACTTATTCTTTACAACACACATGTGTTAAGTCAACCAAGGATTGGACCTAAACACAAAATAAACCAACTGATCACACACCAACGACCCATCTGATCACATAAGCACAGGCTAATAGAAATATATATAGTATTGAAACCTGTAAATCATCTCCCAAAATTGTAGAGTTTGAATCCAAACACCAGAGGAATGTGGACCAAATAACTCATGCCTAATTACATTGTATAAAGCCAAAAACTATATGTCAAACTTCTGCTACTTGTAACTTTTAGCTTGTTCATCCAAAATCAGTAAAATCTTGATCATAGGTGCCTTTAGTAGTCTTAAATAACATACTGTAACCGCATAAGATGATCTTATAACATGAGCAATTCCAGACCAAATTACCCAAATCAAACAAAACTATCATTAATCAATGTTGGCATCAATGAAAACACATCAAAGGGTTCCTTCTTCATTATTTCAACAATCTCCCCCTTTTTCATTGATGGAAACATGTGCCAAAAATGAATCTCCAAAAACTCAAAACATTCATCATCAAAGACTTGTATGAACTCCTCCTTTCAAACATATATCAAAACTTCTCTCAAGACACAATATATTAACAACTCTAGCACAAAAAATTATCCCCCTTTGACATCAAGGACAAAGGGTGTGCCAATGAGACACATGTATAGAAAGATATCTAAAATGAAATGACTAGATCCCTCTTGGGGAGTTATCCTAAGAATTGCATCTAATCATATGTACAAAAAAAAATGAAAGCAACTGAAACAGAGTAATAATATATAGGGTGAAATATGTTCACCCAGAGGAAGAATCACCTCCAAGCTCCTTAATGATTGCTTTCCAAGTAGGTTTTCCTTCAATCCAAATATTTCTATCTACAAAAAGTGCCTTATACATTGATTCCAACTCCACTAAGCTCTCCTCTCCCTCCTCTGAAGTACTAGGATTAGGATTTATATTTGCAATTTTTTCAGCTTTAGCAAGATCACTTGATATTGGTATATGCTTGCATTTCACCAAGTCTCTAAGCTATCCAAACCGCCTTATAACATCTTCTTTCTATCTTTACAAAGTGAAGAACTTATTTTGCAAGTCTGAAATGGCATTCTAGGAGGCATAGTTTCTATCTTTTATAAGGTCATAAGTTCTAGAGGCATTAGTTAATTGTGACTCTATTGAGTCCATTAGGTCCTTAATGCATCTGGTGGCATCCAACCACCTCATGCAATACAAGAATAATGGTTGGGCTTCATCTTCACATTCCTTCACTTCTTTCAAGCATTTCATCATCTTGCTATGTGTAGTTGCACATTTGTCCTGAAGCTCAAGCAATCTCTTCTCAGCAATCGTTGACTCAACTTCTTTTACAGTCTGCTCCTTTAGGCTAGAGGTATACTCCTTGAGTGAATCAACCAGAAACTTTAAATTGTCAATAGGAGTTAGAGAATTATAAACTATGGTACCTGGGGTAGCATCCTATAGAGCCTTAATGGCATCATTGATTAGTTTAGTCCCCTTCTGATGAGTCTCTATAATCTCCTTTCTTCTAGAGGTGAGAAAATTATCTCTGAGCTCCATCCTATGAATAGGTTCAAGATTTTATTCAGATCTAAATAACCTTGATGTGACGAGATTTGAATCAACTAAGGAGGAATGGTTGGTTGAATCCTTGTGTGCCTTGTCAAAAGACCCTTGAGTGTATTATCGGAGGATTCTCTAAATGAATTTGATGGATCCATGGTCTTTTGGGATTCCTCTTCATTTCTTTCAAATTCATTTTCTTCTTGGCTTTTTTCTTTCTCTTCTTCTTTTCCGGAGGGGTTTTTTTTTTTGTCTTTATTTTCATCCTCCTTTTTATCTTCATCACCTTTCTTATCATTTTTCTTTTCTTCTTGACCTTCTTTATTTTCTTGACCTTCATTTCCAGTATCCTCATTATTCGTGTCATGGTGATCTTTAGCATCATCATTGGCATCAACCTTATTTTGGTCTTTATTATTTTCACCGGTTGTATTTTTTAGTATCTTTTGGAGGAGTGGATGTCTTCGGGGAAGTATTTGCATTATCTACAAGCGGTGGAGAGATCACCACATTCTCTATGTCATCAAATAATGGGGTTTATTTTTTAGTTTGAGCATCTACATCTTTTGAAACTACTTTGAAAACAGGTAAATTGGTAATTTGAGGAACATTTTCCTCTGCAACAGTAACCTTTGCACTATCATGCTCCTTTTCCTAAGCTATTTTGGATGATGAAACTGGAATCATCCCAAAATTCTCTATAATATCTATAACCATATTCATTGTATCTTTTTTCATGTTTTTTGCTCAGTCCTCTTCTCTTCCCATAAGTATGGTTACTCCATGTTTAACCCTAAACTCTTTGGTATACACTTTAATTAGTGTGCCTTTGTCATTTTCAAATAACGAGGATCCAATTTCCTCTATAGCATTGGATTTCTTCTTATCTTCCTTTTCGATAGCCTCATGTATGCTTTCCATTAAGGCATTCGACACAACTGGGAGTGGGGGGTAGTGAATCAGTTGTCACAAAATTTAAACTCAAAACTTCAACACTTATCAATTTCACAACTACACAGTTCTGTTATTAAGCATGAGCATGAAATGCAGAAAACAAAAAGTAAAATTAACACACTAAACACCAAATTTTACATGGAAAACCCAATGAGGGAAAAACCACGGTGAGGATTAACTCACAATCTAAAGTAGTTCCAAAACTGAATGTATAAGGCTCACTGTCCGGATACAAAAGCTCACTACTTACAAGGAGGCTCACTACCTACAAAAAGATTTACAAAAAAAAATTGGGCTTCACAGCCAAAATGAACTGAAAAGAGTGTGCCTAACAAGTGCTAATACAGTTTCAGTGATTCTCAATAAATAGACTTAACACACTTCATCATTTTCGCTCTTCTTCAACTTCGCATTCACAACTGCCTCATCGATTTCCTTTTTAATCTTCAACCTTGTCCAATATATGTACTCGATTCATCTGTAAGAATCAATTAGGTTGGCCTAATTAGATGCATTTCCCTGCTTATCAAAAATACCAACTTGTCAGCTACAAGCATTCACAAAATCTTTCCAAAAGGCAATCTAAACGTCCAACACGCTACTTCATGTCGACATGGACCTAAGATAGGTCGCACATATATCTACATAAAAAAATAATTCACCATATCATGAATTATCCAAGAAGTCGGCCAAAAATAGACTTAATTATAAAAAGTAATCAACAGAATAATGTCGATATGTCGTATGAGCACCAAAGCACAAGAGATTCTGAACATACATGCTTTCTCCAATCATAAATTGTTTCCCAAAACTCTAAGCAACAACAATCAACTATGGAGGATTGAGGACTAGAATATCGAAGGGTGCAGCTTGGATACTGATTCAGATACCAGATCAAGCACAACATGGTGACATCAATGACAACACAAAACTGTAAAGATGGCCATTCTTCTTCATTCTTCTAACAATATCCCCCTTTGTCATTGATGGAAACATGTGCCAAAATTTTCAGAACACAACATTCTCCCAACTCTTATGACTCTCTCCCCATAACTTTATACTCTAACTCTCTCCCCCTTTGACATCAATGGAAAAGGGCGATCAAAAAGGTAGGATGTACATGATGAAACAAGAATTATAGCTTCCCATTTCAAACATTCAAACAAGAATGAAACTTTTTACATGAAATATTTTCTTATACCTCTCTCTTATGATTGGAAGAATTTTTTTCTAGGAAAGTACAACTGAATTCATTCTTGCACTCATACCTTCCAACAAAGATAACTATGTAAAGGAGGATGTTCGATCAAAAGATAGACACAGTCATTCACAATTTTCAGCATCAGAGAGGATTACAGAGAGATGATCTAACCAGAGCTCAACAACTTCCTTAACCAACCAAAAGTTTCTAACCATATCTTCTCTTTCCTTTGAGTAGTCAACAATGCTACCTATAGTTTTCCAACTCTTATTCTCTATTTTCCATCCCTATCTTTGAAGAAATCAAAGTTCTTTCCAATACTATTCATCTTAGCTTCAATAGCTTCAATCCTACTTCTGAAATTATCAACAATTGTCGGCCACCGGAGACAATACCTGTAAATGTCAGATATTTCTTTGATGCATTTTTTTGTCTCATTCATATGTTTAGATAGTACTTGCTTTGATTTGTTACACCTTCTTTCAAGCATAGTTTTGAATTTATGTCCTTTGGGTCCTTCCAGCAATGTTCTCTCTTCAACAATCTCTACAAGATCATCTGGTAAATAATTTGACACATCTAAAATTGAAATACCTTTATTCAACAAATAATCAACTAGCACATCATCAATTTTAAGTTTCTCCACCAGAGAGCATGCATTCCACATTTCACCAATCTTCTTCATTTTACCCTTATCTAGTAACATCTGTATATCCTTTGTATCAGATCCAAACATAAATTATTCTCCATTCTTCTCTTTCGGGACACCTGTTACAATAGTTTTCCTCTTTTTCAATTTCGGAGGAGACTCACCAATGATAACTTCCAACTCTCTCTTACCGAGGATGAACCTACTTCAAACTAACTTGGTATTGACATACCAAAGCATAGATTTGTTCTTAAGGATGTGAAATATGATTTACACACACTTACATTATCTTCCAACGATTCCAAGTATCTATAGACTTGTTTCCCAATAGGAATACCAGATTCCCACACTAAATTTTCTCTTCCCAGTAGAGAGTTCAAAAAGTAAAAGTCCAAGCACACAAGAAAAGATCTAAACCGAAAGGGATAACTCTCAACCAATGACATTTAGGCATTCTCAGTTAAATTTTCAAGTAATAGGCTACACAAATCAAACTTCCTATTTTCCTTAACTATCATATGTGCAATATATACAACAATAGCCAATGTCGATCCTTCACGATTTCTGAAATAGATTTTATAGGAAATGGCATATGCAACATACCTTATAGCTAAATCCGCAAGAGTGTTTATCAATAGAGCTCAAGGATCTTTATTAATGCCAGTAAGTTCCTCCACATCTTTGTATTTAACGATTTTTTTTTCAAGGAGATCCCCAATACTGCATTAGCCAGTAATCGCTTCGATCGCTTCCTTTGTGATTAGGTAGGGTTTGTCCAATACAATGCTACCATTCTTGAAACAACTCAACAAGAAAAAGATGAAATCTTTATCAACAAACTAAGGAAATTCTCCCCATAAATCCATACCTAGGGTTTTTATGCCTTGTAATTCATTTTCCTTCAGCCCTAGTTCCATTTATTTCATCTTCCTATGATCAAATTCTTCCAATTCAACTCCTTTCATCTTCAGTGGAATGTCGCCACTTGATCCTTTGTCCATTGAAAATTTCTTGAATTTGTTAATGTCCAGTCAAGACTTCTTCTTTTCCTTCACTGACTGAATAATAATTCATGTGTATTTGTAATAGTTTCTTCAAATTTCTTCAGAAATGCTTCAGATCGCTTCAAGGAACTTTTCAAACTCTTCAAATGCTCAACTGATCAAAAAGGCTTACAAATTTTACCTTATACACCATCGATTTTCCCTAAAACACATTAAATGTGATAGACATCAAAAAGCTGCTAAAAACATTCTTCTCAACACATAGAACCCTAATTCAATCCACAAATTATCATGCCAACATGTTTTCTTCCGGTTCCTTTTCCAAAACCTCTGATTATTCATTCTTCACATTCCATCCTTGTGCCAGCCTATGACATGTCATTCATCTAGGGGGTTTTTACAATTTTCTGATAATGCTCCCACTAAGACCATGCTATGTCTAATTCCCATAGGAATTGTCCGTACCGGATGAGGGCACAGATGCATTAGCAATTTCACGTTCTTCTTCTTTCTTCTTCCATATCTTATTCATCTCTTGCTTCATCTCTTCTTTGTTGATCTTCTTTGCTGGTTCATTTTTCTCTACCAGAGCATATTGCTTTCCCTTCTTACTTCTACAAGCCTTTGAGATATGTCCATGTTTGTTACAATTATAGCAGACAACACTATTCTTATTATTCTGAGCTCCATTACTTCTCGATCTACATTGATTTGCTTTGTGTATAATTTTGTTATAGGTATAGCAGTAGCCATTAAATGATTGATTCATTATACCTCCATTAAACCTGTTCATCATCTCCTAGCTGATCATTCTCACCTGAGATCTACATTCAGTAGCTTTATGTCCAAATTTCTTACATCCAAAACATTGTTCGATGAAGGGACCAAAAAACTGATTCATCCTACTCCTACATTTTTTTGCCTTGTGACCACATTTATCACAAGAAAAATAAATACCATTCAAAGAGGGTTGCCTTTGTGCATTAGGTTGTCTCACAAGTGGTCTCCTTGAAAACTTTATTTTCTGCTTCCCTTTGTCCCAAGTCATTTGATTGTCCTTCGAACTTTCACCTGCATCATTTCCCAAGCCACCTTTTTCTTTACTTGGTTTCTATCCTGCAAGCAATTCTCCAAGCTTATCTAAACTAGATATGAAATTGTTCTCATAGGGTTTTGCCTTCTCTACCTCAAATCTCAATTTTACTACCTCTTGTTCAAGTTTAGAGCATTCATCATATTTGTTCTGCACCATTGTATTTAGACATTCTTCAATTCTCTTCTTTTCTTCTACAAGAACTTTCAGTCTAATTATCTATTGTTTCTGCTGCTCACTTACTTCTCTATGTATTTCCTTGAATTTTTTTAATTGTTCTTTCATCTTCCGGACACATTCATTAGCCTCATCTAGATTTTCTTTCAAGTTTCTTTTTTCATTTTCTGCCTTATCAAGATCTTCAAGTGTAGTCCAGAGTTCTTCTTTATCATCCATCTAATCAACCTTCAAGATCTTCCTCAAGCAGTTAAGCTCTACACCAAGGAACCAAAGCTCTGATACCAATTGTTAACAGGTGCATGGCAACTAAGAGGGGGGGTGAATTAGTTTTCACCAAATTTAAACTCAAAAATTCAACACTTATCAATTTCACAACTACACAATTTTTTTATTAAGCATGAGAATGAAATGCAGAAAATAGAAAGTAAAATAAACACACTAAACACCATATTTTACATGGAAAACCCAATGAGGGAAAAACCACGGTGAGGATTAACTCAAAATATAAAGTAGTTCCAAAACCAAATGTATAAGGCTCACTGCCAAGGGCTCACTACCCAAAAAGGACTCACTGCCTGAATACAAAATCTCACTCCTTACAAGGAGGCTCACTACCTACAAAAATATTTACAAAACAAAATTGGGCTTCACAACCAAAATGAATTGAAAAGAGTGCACGTAACAAGTGTTGATACAATTTCGATGATTCTCAATAGATAGACTTAACACACTTCATCATTTTCACTCTTCTTCAACTTCACATTCACAACTACCTCATCGTTTTCCTTTTTAATCTTCAACCCTGTCCAATATATATACTCGATTCATCTACAAGCATCAATTAGGTCAGCCTAATTAGATGCATTTCCTTGTTTATCAAAAATACCAACTTGTCAGCTACAAGCATTCACAAAATCTTTCCAAAATTCAATCCAAACATCCAACCTACTACATCATGCCAGCATGGACCTAAGATAGGTTGTAAATACATCGGCATAAAAAATTAATTCACCATATCACGACTTATCCAAGGAGTCGACCAGAAATAGACTTAATTACAAAAAGTAATCAATAGAATAATGTTGATACATCGTACAAGCACTAGAGCAAAAGAGATTCTGAACATACATACTTTTAGAAATCATAAATCGTTTCCCAAAACTGCAAGCAATAATAATCAACTACAGAGGATTGCAGACTAGAATACCAGAGGTTGCAACTTGGATATCGATTCAAATACCAAACCAAAATACCAGATCAAGCACAACATGGTGACATCAATGAAAACACAAAACTATAGAGATGGCCATTCTTCTTCATTCTTCCAACACTTTCTCCTTCTCAGGTTTCTTGTGAACATGTACTGTGAAAGAATCTCCTTCCAATTCTATTTCCTCGTCATCTAAAGTGTCCACTATGTCAATTTTAGTCTTCTTTGTTTTGGTGCTTTCTTCTTGAGACACACCTTCACCACTTGTAGTTTCACTACTTTTTTTGGTTAGTTGTTGTTCTCCTTCCAATCCAAGCTTGATCTCTTCTTCTACCACAACACTTAGATTTCTTTCTCTAAAATCCTTTTGTTTCTTCCTCCTTCTAGAGGTAGCAAGGGATGCTATTTGAGGTACATCCTTTCTCTTTGAGATCTGGGTGTTAGGTCCAGAGGGTGCAAACACATTAATTGTTACCAAAGCACTAGGATCCACCTTCTTCCCTTTAGCAATAGTTGTGGTAGTAGGCTTTGGCAATGCAGAGGGAGGGGTGTCTAGAAGCTGATCTTCCTAATCTACATGGTCTGGAGGACTCACTAGCTATACCAGCTACTTTGGCATCTCTCTCTGTAGCAATTTCTCTTCATCTATCTACTTCACCTTACGAAAGTCCATGCAACTCAACGTATTTTTCTACCTTTTTGTTCACTCTTTTGGTTCTCGTGGGTGCGGAGGTCTCCAAGTACACCTTAGTTGATTTCTCTTCATATGTGTCATACTTTGGTAGGGATTAGTCCTTAGGACTATTTAACAATAACTCAATGTATCTCTCAGCCTCATCCTCAACAATCCCATATCCAAGAGGGTCAATCCATATTGTTCTGGATTCAACTGCCTCTATTATGCACTCATCAGTGGATACAAGAAAAGTTATATCATTTGCATACTTATCCACTAAAATTTTAGGAATTCTTTCTCTATCATACATGTTCTTTTGGACTACTATGAAAAATTTAGTCAATACATTATCTTGGGCTTTGACGTAGTCTCCAATGTTGTGTAAATAATCAAAAAATTGGTGTGTCACTGGTCTACTTTTGTCCCACATAATGTTTCTTCTTATGGGTAGTTCACTCAAGAAGTAGAATAGAAAGCATACAATTAGTGTTCCAAATTTGAAAGCATACTTCTTCTCTTTAGTTTAATTCATGTTCTCCAAAAGTTGTTGCTGAAGCAACTCACATAAATCATAATCTTTCCCATTTACTACCATATCATGGGAAACATAGATTATAGTTGTAGATACTAAGTTCTCCTTGTTGGTGAAGTAGATTTTGTGGCCAATCATAATTGATGCATACTTCACAATAGTATTGGTGATGGGTTTAGTTGTTAGTTCTCTTCTATCAAATGTGGCACCAGTTAGCTACATAATTGTATCATTCTTTACAAACTTTAGCACTGGTACGAGTCTAGTATCAAAAAACCTAGTTACTACCTTGATAACTTCTTTTGAAATAAGTCTAAGCATATCTTTCCACATGAATTTTTCATGCAATCTACTCAGGGCTACCCTCACATATTTCTCATCCAAATTACTGATAAAATTAGGGCATCTATTCCAAATGTCTAGCTCCTTTCGCACTAGGTTTACATATTCTAGTTTTACCAAAAAATCATCTCCAGTCAGTTCATTATACCATTGAGTTTTAAGTATCTAGTGATCATACTCTTCTAATTTTCCTTGTAGATAGGTCCTAGTGTCCTCAATGGGCAAAACCTTAATTGGGATCTTCAAAAATACACCATCGGGGTTGTTGTCATAAACTTTCCATGAAAACCTCTTAAACTTTGGTCTAGGTATCTTCGTGATGTTGACTATGATTGGTGTATCCATTTTAACCTTAATTCTATCTCAAATGCTTATGAAATTACTTCTATTTCAAACCCACAAAGCACAAATAGCTATAAATACCTTTTTCATGCTCAACAAGATCTATGGTTTGAATGTTCTACACCAAATTGCTTTGAATTGCTTTCAACACTCATTCAATTCGCTCTACTTCTCTTCAATGTGAAAAAGTGATTAGAAACAACTTAGAATTTTACTTTATAGCTTACCGATTTTCCCTAATTTCGCATTTATTGCTTCAATTTTTGAAAAGCTGAGAAACCCTTCATTAGCATACTATAAACCCTAAAATTCTCCGCAATTCTTTAGATTTTCATATTTTCTATCGAAATATTTTCCAAAAGCTTAAGAATACCATTTTACACCATATATCTTCGGGTCACTGCTTGACACCTTATATTTCTAGGGGGTTGTTAGATTTTTTTGTCATTGCTCCCCCTAAGCCCATGCTTGGGTTTATTTTTTGAGAGAGTTATATGCACCAAAGGGAGGTACAAATGCATTTGATTCATCCTTGTTCCCGTATTCCTCTTTTCTTCTCCAAATCTTCTCCATTTCCTTCTTGACTTCAATAGAATCAACTTTCTTCATAGGTTCATTCCTCTATTATGGATTAGTCTACCTTTCATTCGTGTTTCTACAAAATATTGAAATGTGTCCAAGTTTGTTGCAAGTGTAGCATACAACATTTTTGTAATCAAACTGACTTCTATTCATTCTTGATATGCATTGGTTATCCTTATGTCCAAATACATTGCATGTATAATAGTAGTCATTGAAAGATTGAAACATTCTACCAATATTGAATCTATTCATCATCTAACTTCTGCACTTAGGAGCTCTATGTCCAAATTTCTTGCATGCAAAACATTGTCTAGAAAAGGATCCAACATTTTGATTCATTTTATTTCTACATTCTATAGCCTTATGTCCAAATCTATTGCATGAGAAACAAATACCATTGAAAGATGGGTACCTTTGAGTATTTGGTTGTCTGATAGGAGGTTTTCCAATATTGCTTCTTTGATTTCTGAATTATCTACCATTGCCTTGAGTCTTCTTTTGATTATCAATCTTGTTAGGTGTTTGATTTTCCTTTGAGCTTTGTCCTTCTTGAAGTCCCAAACCACCTTTATCCTTAGATGGCTTATGTCCTACAATTAGTTCATCAAGCATAGTAGTACTTATTTTGAATTTTTCCTCATGAGCTCTTGCTTTCTCCATATCTGATCTTAGGGTTACCACTTCTTGTTCAAGCTTTGTGAATTCATTAACTTTGCTTTGTATCTTAGCATTCATATAATCCTCAATTCTCTTATTTTCTTCCAATTGTACTTTCATTCTGGTGATATCTTAATTTTCCTTCTTCAACTATTCATTAACTTCTCTATGTCTTTCTATGAACTTCTTGATTTGTTCTCTCAAATTTTTGACACATTCATTTGCTTCATCTAGGCTTTCCTTTAGACTTTTGTTTTCACCTTCAACTTTGTCAAGATCTTCAAGAACAACTTTAAGTTCTTTGTTAGACATGAAATCATATTCTATGTATTCAATTGCAGAAATTTCTTTTGGAGG
The DNA here is from genome assembly GCA_007258455.2 of Sequoia sempervirens. Lineage (NCBI taxonomy): Eukaryota > Viridiplantae > Streptophyta > Pinopsida > Cupressales > Cupressaceae > Sequoia > Sequoia sempervirens. Next base: position 203,809 of record VDFB02365360.1, read on the forward strand.
AATTGGATACCTTTTATCAACCATGTGTTCAAAATCCAAGATCTTCCTCAAGCTATTAGGCTTCTCAGAAGGAACTAGGCTCTGATACTAATTGTTGAACACCCAAAATATTGAGAGAGGGGGTGAATCAGTATTCTATATAACCAATCAATCACAAACCATCCAATTGCCAAAGTAAATTTTTGCTTTAGTAATGAGTGAAAACATGAAAGAGATCTCAAGACCACATAAAACATGAGCATGATTTTTACGTGGAAAACCAAAAAAGGGAAAAACCACGATGAGGATTAGGGGTAAAAGCACAATAGTGTGTCACACTTTTGGCCAAAAAAATAATTATGAGTGAATTATTTTCGGTTGGTACCTTTTTGGCCAAGTGGGTTTCGGCTGAAGACACATAGTAGTGACATGGTGCCGACATGGCAGTACCTTTTAGGCTGGAATGGTTTTGGCTGAAATCCACTCATCTGAAAAGGTATTGATTAGAAATGTGCATAATAAAATTTAAAAAAAAAACACAGGGCCTAACCATTTTGCATGCTAAGGCGAAATGGTTTCTTAACGAGAGGTCATTGGCCGAAGAGGAGATCACCAAGAGTCGATAAATACCCAAGTTCATAATTCATTTCTCCTTTTGCTACAAGTTTTTTACCTCTGTTGGTGGGTAACTGCATTGGTGTTTGTGTGAGGGTTACTGTGATTTCTGAATGGTAACCGTGTTGTTGGTGTTTAATTGGCTGAATGGTGTAGCTATATGGGTTTCTGTGATTTCCATGAAAGAAATGAATGGTATTGTGTGATTTGTTTTGTGGAATAATGGATACCAAATTTGGTTGTTTATTTTGTTTCTTGGTGGAGTAGGTGAATGGCGTAGGTGATTAAAACCCTTGCTGCCATGAAGTTACAATGGAATTTTTTTTGGCTTTAATATTTTAAATGTGTTAAACTATGTAAAAAACTGAGGTCAATGGTGAACTAGAAATATGGTTTTTCAGTTTCTGGTTTGTAAAAATGGAAATTTGGGGTTTTAAATATTAGGGTTTCAATTTTTGGGTTGATAGAAAAAAAATTCAACTACAAGTTGAAAACCAACCTTGTAATTTTTTTTTATATAAATATTGTCAAGAAACATAATATTTAAGAATCTATAGGACAAAGATAGAAGTGATAGAGTTCATGTTCAAACTTCAATACAAATTTAACTAAAGCACTAAAAAAATTCATCGTCACCTAGAAAAGAACATACCATTTATTTCAATTGTTGAAGAGACTTATTTTTTAGAATAGCCCATTTCTAATAAAGAGGCTATGATATTATCTACCTTTAATTCTTTTGATCGATCTTCCTAGTTAATTTTAGAGAAATAATATCAAAAATAATGGATATACAAAATATATTAATGTGAAACAAATGTTTCATGTCATCCCCCTTCAATAACATACTCAAGTACAAACTAAATTACATCAAACAAAAAGAATACTACACATTGATGGAAAATTAAATTAGTGGAATAATCATTTCATACAACTACTAGCAAAAAGCTTGAGAAATGTTAAAAGACAGAGCGATAAGCATACACATATCATCTTATGGATAAATTATAGCAAAACGCTCAACAATAGTTACTGAGTCAAGACAAATTAGGTCAATCTTCATACATAGTAAAGTTAAGCATAGTTTTTCCCATGTAAGTTTCCCAACAACCACTTATTCTACATTATTATATGACCACCTTAACAAAAACATATCACAATTATGATAGTTGTAATATGGAATACAATCAAATAGAAAAAATATCCCAACAAACCCCTCTTACAATACCCAAATCTAGGAAAACTTATAAAGAAAAACTACTGCCAAAATGCATATCCTCATTGTAAAATTGATCATTATGGGATTGCAAATTTCACTCTAAATTATATTAATATAACTTAATATAAAGGCACAATGAAAAAAAAACAAAAGATGAATCTACAAAATTTTAAAATGGAAACGAAGGAAACCTTCAAACTCATCAGGGATGGCAATTACCCTGGGGCAGAAATTGTTACAATTCCCTGCTTGATGCTAGAAAAATTGATACCGTACATTGATCATGAGCATTTTATTGATCTTCAAAGATGATTATTTTATCCCTTCTCCTTCCAAAACTTCCCCCAACACCCTATTTCATTGTCTCTAGACAACAAGTATACCCTATACCATCCAACACCCCTTTGGATTGGAGTCCAACTATTGCTCACTGATAAACCAATAAATACTGATGATGATAATAGCAATCCCATTCCCAATCTTATTGATGACAATACAATGCATACCAATAGGAATTTTAAAACCGTGGACTCCACCATCCACACAACTTTAGTCAACATCAATGACTACCTAAGTGGCTTACTCAAAGATATTGAACTCAAAACTGCTCAACAAGATTATACCTCTCATCTATTCAACCTACTTCTAAGCAACTTGTGGGTTATTAAAGACATCTAGAAGGCCAGAATTGTATCTCTTAAGAAACAGGAAGCTATCCTTAGGCATTGCTAAGAGTTTTCAACAAACCCAAAAGATATCAATTGTATTTTCAACATTGATACAACTAATATCTTTTGGATTTGTTGAAAATTTTGGGGTTTCAGTTTTGGGTTTCATGTCTCAATGTTTAATCAGTAGGTTTCATTTCCAATTGCATAAATGTTCCATGGAATTCTTAAGTTCAAGAATAGAAATTTTCTATAGATGACACATGTCATTAGGTGAAGGTGCATCTCATGAAATGTTTCAAATGTGTGATACTCTATATACATTCCAAATGGCTTATACTTCTCCATACTTTAAACATATTGAATACCAAGCCTAGTTTTATTCACACTTTTCATGTCTTATTTATACAACTGGTTCATTATGTGCCTCTATTCATACAAATATGATGTATGGTATAGACATTATTTCTCTCATAATACCCCCACCAAAATACACCTTTGTATTTGGTATGTTCCTCAAAAAATTATAAGAACTCCTTAAATGAGAATTTAGAGTGCACGATTATTTCATATACTCTTACTCCTAAGATCTTTAAAGCTTCACTATTGCAACAAATACTTGAAAGATGATGTCATAATGCTACTAGTGGACAATGGATTTGGATTAAATAAATGTGGAAAACATTTTCTAGATGTGTTCCAAGTCAATTACTCTAGAACTTTCCATGATCTAACGTAACTACTAAAGGGTTCAACAACATCATACATGTAAGTGAAACATACTAGGGTTTTAAATGCATTATTTGCACAACATTGTTCATTATCCTCTTGGGACTATGATTGTGTTTAGAACAAGGAGCCTATCAATTTTAAACTTAATGTAGGTGATTGTGTAAAAAAATCCTAATGCTAGATATTTTTTCCTGCTAACTCATGCTTTCAAAATGCATGTCTGTCTTCTCCATATGTCATGCATTTCACTACAACATTTAAAAACTGAAATATTCCCCTCAATATTAACATTGTCATGCACAATATGCATTTCAAGCTACAACATTTAAAAACTGAAATCTGCCCCTCAATATTAACATTTTCATGCACAATTCATCCTTTATCAAAAGAAGCCTATCTTCTCTTGCATGTTGCCTCTCAAGACTGTACATTCATTTGGCACAATATACTAAGTGTCACAATCACTTTTTACAATCCCCTATATTTATCTTTTGAAAAGCTTACATGTGTGTTTGTGTGTACATACATGTACATATATGTATATGCATGTATGAATGTGTATACATACATATGTACTTGAGTGTATACATGTATGCACATACATATATGTAAATTCATGTGTACATGTGTATGTATACATACGTGTATGTACATGTATGTACATACATACATTTTTCCTAAATTTACATTTCTATAAACCCAAAATTGAAAACACCAAATTTTTAGTTCACCATGTGTACATGTATGTATACATATGTGTATGTACATGTGTGTACATATATGTGTATGTGTGTATGTATGTATGTATGTACATATATGCATGTACATGTGTGTACATATACGTGTATGTGTGTACATGTATGTATGTATGTATATACATGTGTATGTGTGTATGCATGTATGTATGCACATATACATGTATGTGTGTATGTATGTGCATGCATATATGTGTATGTGTGTATATATACATACATACACATGTGTGTATGTATATATATGCATATATGTGTATGTGTGTATGTATGTATGTATATATGTATACATGTACATGTGTATGTATGTATGTACTTGAGTATGTATGTATATGTACGTGCATGTACATATATATATTTATGCATACATAAATGTATATACATATGTCATGTACATGTGTACATGTATGATTATATACATACATACATATGTATGTATGTACATGTACATACACACATACACATATATGCATACATACACACATACACATATATGCATACATACACATATATACATATATGTACACATACACATATACGTACATACATACACATACACACCCACATGTATGTACATACATGTACACACACACACACAAATATATGTACACATGTATCAAGTCTCTTTGGAACTTTGTCAAATTTCTTATGTTATCTAAGTTGTAGAAGGTGAACTATTGAACATAGAGATATATATAACTTGAACTATCTCATTAGATATATAAAGTTAAAAATGTTTTAGTTTTGAAACTTGAAAATTTTGTAATTTAAATATATGTGTGTTTGTGTGAGTGTGTGTTTTAGTTTTTAAATTCAATTTAAATTTGTTTAACATTTTTAAATTTTGATTTAAATTTGTTTAACATCATGTATATTTTGTTTTAATGATATGCAAATCTCTATATTTACACACACACACACACACACACAAATATATATATATATATATATATATATATATATATATATATATATATACCATGGTTGATGAGGGATCTCATCATTCCCCTCGTTCTAAGAAAGATGCTCAAGCTAGAACAAATTTATATTAGGATAGTATTGCTAGATTAGACAATTCTCTAAGATGTTTAGAGAAAACAATACACAACTCCCCCAATTTGGTTAATCAAGATAGATTACTCACTATTAGAGACAAGATTTATAGAATGATCGATACAATTCAATCATTCAATCCTTATGATGATATCAACATTGAGTAGTTTTATTTGTCTCTTTCTAGGAGTGTTACTGGCACAATGAAATGGAGAGAAGTTGGCAAATTAGTTTCAGGAAAAAATGTGTTAACCATGTTCCCTCATTATAGAGGACAAAATAAAAATAGAGGATATGTGGTTACTAAGTGTGTAGATCCTCTTGTTGTGTCATTCATATACCCTAGATGGTTGATAGCGTATCATAGATGGCCTCACAATGATGAGTTCCCACAGTATTTTGTCAAACAATTATATGTAGAATTTCATTTACAGATAGATGTGGACTATACATCTTATCTTGAGCATGTTGGCCAAGGTAAAGGCCATTTTTTTTGACAAAAAATAGTTTAGACTTCCATATTTTCCACCTCTTGTGAACAAGAGGGCATTAGTTGGCCCAAACTTTTTAGTTTTACCAAATTTTTTGGAGTTGGCAGTAGTAGGGGAGTAAGTAGCATGCTCCACTCGATCCTAGATTTTTGATAGCATTGCCTCTATTACGACACAGATCGATCAGATGTCATCTAATCAAGTTGTTAGATACTTATTACACTCATGAATCAACCTTCCTCCCATTGAGGCTACATCTGCATCTTATGATCCATTTATTCGTGTCGATATACCTACTCCTTCAGATGTTGAGCATATGACCCACATGACTCTACGTAATATGTGTAGAGTCTCAATTTTGGATTTACTAGCAGCATATCAGGTCGTTAGTGAGGACCATGGGATCCCTCTTGACCATGTACAGGGCTTTATTAGATGACAATATCCTGGTACACATATGAGCCATGGGGTGGCAACTTCAAAGGATATTCCACAACAACCTACAATATCCCATGTGCATCATGTTTCTATTGATTCTTTAGCTTGTACAGGTCGTCAGGATGTTACATATCACGCTAAAGTTACCGCGGCACCTTATTTTGTCCATGGCACATATTGTCAGCTTCTTTTTGGCACTAATATTGTACATGCTACAAATCCCCCTACGGTGTCTTTGCATTCTCGTGATCTTAGTGACATTGGTAGAGCCATCGATTAGGCACAACAGGTACTTAAATAATTTATATATATATATATATAATTATGTTCTAAAAAATTATGTATGTATACATGTAATGTGTTTTAAAGTCTAGCTGTTTAACTCCTGATTGAAATTATGTACTTGAAAATTTCAAGCAGTATGGTGATTTGTTAGACTTTGTAAATTTGGCGCATGATGGTGATCTCATGTAGTATACAGCTGAGGTACATTTAAATAATAAAAAAATTAATTACTTGATGTAAGTTTGAACACATTGAACTTGTACATTGTAAGTTTAGATAATTTTGCATATATGTACACATATATATACATGTATTAAAAATTAAATTTAAACATGTGTGTACTTAAACTTGTGCAAGGCTTGGGATGAGGCTCAAGATACGGATTAGGAGAGCTTGGATCGGGACATGGATCCACACATATTGGATCAGGAAAGGGATCGGTCCATGGATCGAGGGAGATATCGTGCCATGGATCAAGGGAGAGATCGGGTCATAGATCGAGGGAGAGATCGAGGGAGAGATTGGGCCAGAGATCTGATGATTCTATTCATACTAGATATCCCTCTCTTTGAGATGTTTTACAATATTATAGTTTGAGATCAGATTATTATGTTGGAGACACTTTTTATGATTTATGTATCACATTACATACATTTATGTTTTATGGTATACACTTGTTATGATTTACATCACATTCATACATTTATGTTTTATGGTTTGAATAGGTTTTTTATACACATTATTATGGTTTGAACACTTGTTACATCTATTTACACCATGCATTATTATGGTTTTATTTATTTAGAAGTTTGTACCTTTATTTAAATTTATTATGGTTTTTTCACACTTGTTGTACATCTATTTACATCATGAAATCAAAATGTTGGACTATCTAATGGTTGCTATTTGTAAATTTAAAAATATGGATGTACAATTAATTTTAAATAAAAATGAATTTGTCTAAATAAATAGGTCAAGAAATAGAAAAAATTGAATGCAAATATGTAAGTTCCAGGTCAATTGGACTAAGAGATTAATGCTATATTTAAGTGGAACATAAAAATGCAATTGGAAATAGATGATAACCTGAATTCTTAGCTCTAAATTTTAATTTTTAAAGTCACTCTAGGTTAAATGTAAATTGTGCATATATCATGCTATATGAACTTAATAAGAATTCCATATAATCTAATACACATGAATTTGAATGTGCATGCAAAGAATTCAAACTAGATGATGAGCTATACTTGTGTCTAGTTGAATGTAAATGAAATCAAATATAAATTCAAGTGAACTCAAGAATTCCATACAATCTAATACACATGTGAATTTGATTGTGCATGCAAAGAAAGTGATCTAGATGATGAAGTTTAAATGGAATTGAATGTAAATGAAATCAAATATATTCTTGAACTTAAGAATTCCATGGAACATTTATGCAATTGGAAATTGATAAAATATCAATATGCACATAATTTATAAGTATCTAGATCTTCCCATGACAACTATATATTAAAAAGTGATCAATCCATGTATTTAATTACCAAAGATCCCATTACATGCGGTCTCAAGCTATACATGGTAAACAACTATCGATGCCAAAATATCTAGCTATCTCAAGCACCCCAAACACCATCACTATGATTCACTACAATGAATATTCCAATGCACCAAGGTGAACAAGAAAGACCAATCCAAGAGAACCCATACAATCTAGCATTCAAAAAATGATTCACATGTAAGTTACATATACCAAAGGTTATAGAAAATCATGGTTTCTACTCTAAATGAAAGAAAATAAATTTTACAATGGGCCTATAGATATCAAGGATAATATACCCGATGATTAGGACAAGGTGGGTGATTAGAAGAATAAATTATGAGGATGAATATGGAGGATGGGATTAGGATTGGGATCAATTTTTAAGACCTCAAAATGATTTGATTTGATTAAGGTTGATTCTCTATACTTAGGATAGGCTAATGTTCCTAAGCAAGAGTTGATTGGATTTGATAACTATACTTAAGATAGGCTAATGTTCTTAAGCAAGTTTGGATTAAAGATGAAATAAAATTAAAGTCTTGATTTTTTATTAAGATCTATTGGATTTGAAATGGATGATAGTGGATTAAGGATAAGGTCCCTAGATGAAAGCTTGGGAAATTGATGAAAAAATGATATGATGTATGAATGAGATTGAGACCTTAACCAAATTTTGATGTTCAAGTGGTGATTTTTTATTAAGGATGGATATTGGATGTATGGTTGAGATCGATAGATGAATAATAAATGATTAGATTTTGGATGAGGATAAATAGATTAGATTAGTCCATTTGATTAGGATGGGATTAGGTTGATAATGTGATTAGATTAAGATAATGGTGAAGGATGGGGATTAAGGATGATGGTGGATGATTAAGATAGAATAATTAGGATAAATGGGGTGATTAGGGGGATAGTTAGGGTGCTTATGGATGATAATGATAGTGATTATGGATGAATTAGATGTGATGATTAGAATGAGATAGGATGGATTAGAGATGATATGGATTAAATTATTGGATATGATTAAGATAAGGTGGATATAATTAGAATGATTATGGAAAATAATTAGGATTAGGGTGAAAATAAGGATGATTATATGAATGATTAAGATGGGGAGATTCTACAATTAGAATGGTTGTGAATGATTAGGATTAGAATGGTGATTATTAGAATGATAATGAATGATTAGGAAGGAATGATTAGGATGATTACATGGTTATGGGTTATTAGGATAAGGTGATTAAAGATTATTAGGATGAGGTGGGATGCTTAGGATGGAAATAATAATTAGGATGTGATGATTAAGATATGAAAATGGATGATCATTTGAAAATATTAAATTTCACATTAGTAACATAAAAAATAAAGAAAACTAGAGACAACACATGTAGATTCTTCACCACTCAAACACCAAATCAACTAGATCCTTGATTTGTCACAAAATTATGTAAATAAAGTAATCATATTTGTTTAGGAACACAATAAGAAAAGCTATAAAAAATTTACACTAATAAAGAGCATACACCAACACTTTCACATTTAAGATTTGAAAGTGAACTTAACAATTCCATGTCAAACATAAAAATACAATCAAGGAATAGATGATTTAAAGGAATTTAGGAAAAATGTGAACTTTTTAATTTAGTCACTAGGTTTTGTAAATTGCATACATATATTCCACTAAATTAAGAATTCCACATGGAACAAATTTATTTATACATTGAACCAAAAATAAATGACCAAGCCTTTGAAAAAAACCCATTCTAAATCATGTCACATGTCCAATCAATATAAATATATAGATCTAGATCTATATAAAGTTTGAGTGCATATATATATCCAATCATACATGTACATATATCCAAAAAACAACTTAAAGCTCCTAGTACATAAAATCTGGATCCTCTCTATCTTTAATTATCTCTAAAATATTTTCATGATCTTCAATAGGAAACCTCCACTTTTGTTTGGCATGTCCTCTTTTAGGTAAAGTTTCTAAATTTATTTGTGTTGCTATAACTAAGTGACTATAATGTAGAACCTTTTGTCCTAGCATATAATCAACAAATATAATACCATTTTTTTCTATCTTTATTTGTTGATAATATGTGCCTTCAATAACGACTAATCCAATGGGATACTCTTGTCCATCACCATCTGTCATCGATTCCACCAATTTTCTTTTTGGTTGCGTACATCTTAGTAGATAGTAATCTACACGTTCCACATTGTCAGGATCTGCAACAACAATGAAAATATCTCCTGTACACACACCATGCAAAGTTTACAAAAGTTGTATTTATATATTTTTAATATATATAAATTTATATATAAACATGCTTGAAACTTACTTAAACATCGAATATATTTAAATCAATTTTAACTAAATTAATCAATTTCCATACCTGTAATAACTAAATTAGATACACATTTGTAATCAACTAAATATAGAGGATCGTAGTCATTGACATTGTCATCTTCAACAAAAGGAGGCATTGATATTAATTGTTTCATTTCCCATCGTGAAACATACCCATCTCTAATATTCTCACATTGAACAATATTTGCATTGTCCTCAATGCAATCAACACAAAAACGTGATTTTTCTCTCACATTAATTGCATAAGGCCTACTACTTCCCATTGTCATGATTTGTGCAAACTTCTAATACCATGAATTGCTTGACAATTATAAGGATTTGATTGATCAATATTTGTAAATTCAAATTTGAAAATTCAATTAAATCATGTACACAAAATTTGATATTCAAATTTTTAATAAATTTTGACTAGATGTACCTGTAACCTCCCAAAAATACCGTGTGTTGTATGTTGAGTCACAAGTAGAAAAATGACTTTTGCACCATTCAACAATTTCTTTTGCATTTTGTATGGCATTACCTGCAAGTACACATGTCGGCATAATTTTTCACCTATTACTTTCAAGGAACTTAAAAGATTTTAATTTAGTTTTTAAAATATATATCTAAGTTTTTTAAAAATATCTCTAGATTCCATATATATATATGGTGAAAGTTACCAGCAAGTTCATGTTGATGAAGTGCACGCTTCACACTTGCTCCTGCTCCACCATGCTCTCCTTTTCCATGTCCACTCTCATAAAAATTCCACAAAAAATTGGTGTTGCTTCTAGCATGTTGATGGCTTAACCAAACAAAAGCTTTTGCAAACTTAAATTATCCTGTGAAGTTACAAATAATTACACTCAAACCAAATTAGCTTAAAAAAATTAATTATATATAAGCAATTAAACAATTTAAGTCTCAAAGTTAGAAGTAAATATAAATAAATAAATTTTTTTTAAAACAATGTACTTACCAGCACATCCATCAGACCATATCCAGTGTTGTTCTTGATTTATGCCACATCGTCTTAGTTCTTTAAAAAACATTTTGAAACAATGAGCTACATAGCTTCTATCATGATTCATATAATCACTGATATAAAAGTGAACCTCTTTGATGATAATTTGATCATCTTTGCTACTTTGTATTCCATCGACCTCTAACTCGGCATGCTTATAGAAAACTTGCACAAAGATTGCAACTTGCTTTGAATGATAATATTGACCTTGAATCTCAATTTGAGGACTAACTGTAGAGTTCTCAGAGAAATCTACAATAGAGAGAATACAACCTGGTGGAAAGCAATTCTTTGAATCATGAAATTGCTTAGCTTGTCATCTTACATCATGACAATGTTGGCTATGTGAATATATGATATTGAAAAATTTACTCATGAATTCATTGTAAGGCAATCCACTCTCTTTGAGAACAATTTTTTTGGCCTCAACTCCTAACTTAGTTAAGTATGTCTCATATTCAAATCTCTTCCACATAACTTGCATTTTATTATTGTCAACATGTAAAAGATTCTTCGTATCTCCACAATCATTACATACATTTTTTATACACTGAACATTGAATTCATCTGAATCTTCTAATTTTTCACATACAAGAGACTTCACAAATTGTGTTGTGCTTCTAGGGATGGCTAAATTTCGATCAATTGTTGCCATAGCTTTTTTATATGATTGTAGGTGTAGATAAAATTCAACATTATTTTGACAACAAGTTTCATGTACTTTATTAATACGTAAAAATGATGGTCATAGTGTCTCAAACATCCTTTGACAAATCTTCACATTTGAAAATTCTTGCTTGAATGCTTCAAAAAGTTCACTTTGTGTTGTATCTATAAAATGTTTTGGATGAGAAATTTCTGTACCATCTTCACCTATTATTTGTATAGTATCCCTTCTATTGGAAGAAACACGAGAGTGGGTGGTCCAATATTCAACCACATGTTTCTTTACATCTTCTGAAATTCTAGCTTTTCAAGGAACCCTATAAATATTTACCCAATTTTTCTCTATTTTTCCATCTATTTCATTTCTCTTTTCAATATACCTTTGAATAGTTCTCCTAGAAATATTTAGTAATTTAGAAATTGCTTGAACTTTTCTTCTATGTGATAATTTCTTACTAGAAATTACAGTCATCAACTCTCTACATGTAGCACTTAGATCACTAGATCGACTCTTATTTTCAATACATTCCAATGCTTCTTGCAAGTTTTCAACAATTTTTTTTTTTAAATATGATGACCTTTTCCTATTAACAACCCCTTACAACTCCAAAATAGGGGTCATTTCTTTTCGTCTAAATAACTTTGCAACTAACTATGATCTTCCAATTAGAGATTTTTCTTCAAAAAATTCATCCCATATTATTTTAGAGTGTAATTTTAATGTGCTTTCAGATAACATATCTTTAGATGAAATATTATTGAAAAGAGAATCCTCATCCATCTCCATCAGATTTTCCATACCATTGTCCAAAAAAATTCTATTACTAGGTTCAGTTTGTTCTTGTACCTATACGTCACCTTGGTCATCAATATTTTCCATGGGTTGTTGTTCAGTAGAAATTCCTTCACCCACCCTTCTCTTCCTCTTTCTTATTCGTGTTTGATCATACTTCCTCGATCTAATCCTTTTATTTTCCATCACAAATTGCACTCAAATTTGAATTCACATGCATACAAATTTGTATACACATGAGCTTTCAATGAAACATGTACAATTAATATTGCATTTAAATATCTAACATTAAATTTTAAATTGTTCATTTGTTTTAAATCCATTTAGTAAAAAAAAGCATTCAAATAAATTACAAACATATCACATGAGAAATTTTGGTATCATGAGCTCATATTTGGTATATATATCACTTGAAAAAGGGTTCATCAATTCAAATTTCTTTAAATACATAAATTACAAACATATCATGAGCATATTTTGAAAAATATCACTTGAAAACATTTAAATCATGTAACTAGATGCACATGCTAGATCATGACATCACTTACTAGATCACCACTAATTGTGCATTGAAATATATGTGGATCTTTTAATAAAATGAGTATTATAAAACATAGAAAGAGAAACATCATGAGCTCGACATATACCTAAATGTGTAGATCACCACTTATATTTGATGTGAAAGAGAGAAAACATGATATATATATATATAT